>SZWC01014035.1:49443-76826 GCA_023375785.1 Penium margaritaceum
CACACACACACACACACACACACACACACAGAAAAGTAGGACTAATCTAGGTGTGCTATCAATGTTTATTACTTTTTAACCTGGGAAAATCGTGAATCTTCCCTTGAAGTTGCATGAGCATGAAGTAGGAGCGGCGTGCACATCTTTGCTAGTTTCCTCTGGCTGGGGTGGTGGAGTGCCATCTTCAGATGACCCTGCACACAAGACAAGCAAGAAAACGTTAGACAGCTGTGTCCAAACCCTCGTGAACAACATACAATGCTTAGTGGCAAGCAAACAGCGCACTTCGACATCCTAGGAGGTCCAACCGCGTTGGCCGCAATGACATATGTACACAGTTAGTGGGTTCAATCCAGCCGCACGATAACAACAAAACTGATGGACTTGTTGCATTGCCTCCTCTTGAAGGCAATCTGGAGAGCACGGGATCATGCACTCCAAAACACTGAGATGACAGTTGTGCTTGTGCTCCTCCCACTATGTGAAGAGGAACGAGGTCTCCGGATGGTAATGGAAGACGACAACCTTTGAAGGATTTTCATTGTCCTTGTCCAAGTAGTCGCCTGGTGAGGGATAGAAAATGGCAGCCATCGTGGCCAATAGTGGGTAAAATAATGTTATCAATGTGTCGTAACATGCATTATATCCACCATAAGGACTTGGCAGACCTACCCGCTGTCAATGCGAGGATGAGAGCCATGCAGGAGATAGAGTCCGGCTGCAATGAGCAGGCAACGTTGGCAGGACATGACGACTGTCATGAGTAAGCACCAACAATGGCTCAACAATCATGATCCCTACGGACGACAATAGTGGACATCCACATTGCATGGGTTTTGGCCGACCATCCGTGAGTACAACCGTCACTAACCATGCAAGGGGGCATAACACATTAGGAGGGGCTGGAGAAAAACATTATGCCGACCATGCACCTGGGACCGGAACACCGATGAGTAGAGGCACGCCACCTTTGAGTGAGCGATGTTGGCAACATGTTGAGTGTTCTAAAAATATCCTCCATTTGGCGACATTTACGTGTGGAAGATAGGTGGCAACTTCCACCTGGTAACCTATCGCATGAGCGAGATATGCAATGAGTAGAATCCATTTAGAATTTGTTGACATGAACATGTGATAGCGAAGGTTTGTATGCATTAATGAGGAAGTTTTATGACAGGTACTCCATGTCTATGATGTTCTCTCTACCTTGGTCATCCAAATTTCCCCCAGCTGAAAAAACCTCATAAAGTAGGGGTCACTTGTACTTATGTGCAAACATATGTACTGTCCAAAGCCTTATTTCACGTCAAGTGACTCTGAAAGAACACGAGCCGTTGTTTATTACATGGGTTGTAGAGATATCATTTGAAAACAGTAAAACATAAAAAAACTATTCTTCCGTTACCCACTGTTTCAAAATGATTCCTCTTTGACAGGTGTGGTACGTATTTGTTTGCATTAGTGGACGTGGTATGCACGATCTGGTGTGCTTCAGTAAAAGGGGGTACAGTACTCTTTTGTGTGTGTGTGTGTGTGTGTGTGTGTGTGTGTGTGTGTGTGTGTGTGTGTGTGTGTGTGTGTGTGTGTGTGTGCGTGTGTGTGTGTATGTGTGTGTGTGTTAAGTGAGTACCATGCCCATTTTTTCAGGAGAGCCAGGAGAGTCTTCAGAGGCCCAAACAGTGAGTAAAGCAGAATTAAGCCTAATCCACCTGTTTGAAATTTTCTTCACAGGTTGTCCATGGTTGAGAATTCAACATAATGTCCACTCTCTAGGAAAGACGAACATGATGCCCACTTTTTGGTAAGGGGTCCACGCCTTTCCCAGTTTTTTTATCAACTGTAGTGTGTGTCCAAACTAAAAAAAAATCATCTCTGGTCCCCACTCTTCAAGAAATGACTCCGATCCCTACTTGAATTCTTGGACGGTTGAAAAAATTGTGTACACCAAAAAAGTGCTAATCTTTAAATGAAATCCTGGTACAAGGAAGGTAGATCCTTTTCACACGTTACATATTTTTACAATGTCATTTTTAGCAGTTTTCCTTCTACCATTTCCATGTTCCTTCACCATCCGTGGCCGAGAAGAATCTTCATTCGAGTTTTGTCAAAGTTAATCTTGTTCATCCAATGGTACAATCAAATGACTTCAATTATTTTTGGTAATGCTTAAAATGCATTGTACTTGTAGAGAGACCACGTCTCTCTCTCAAATGTATTTTGGAACAATGTGCACGATCTGTTTAAGTCGAGTCATTTTCTCATGAGGTAGGAGGGCTGGTTCAGCCCTCCTACCTTGCGATAGAAAAATGACAGTTCACAAACACCCCTCGCTAAAGCAAGGACTGGCCAGTGGGCGGCCACTCACTTGCCACTGGCCGGCTGGCGGCATGCCGGCTGGATGGCCGGCGGATGGTCAGATGACTGGCCGGCCACTCGCCGGCTAGCCACCAACCGTCGATTGAGCTGAAGGCTCGATCGGCAGCCGACAGGCCACAAGGGCCTCAAGGGCGAGGCTCGTGGGCTCCTGCTCTCGCCTTTGCTTGTCCTCCTTGCTAGCAAGAGTGGGTGAGGATGAGGGATAGAGCAAGAGCGAGTGTCATGCAAGAAGTTTTGGTGTGAAATCGCCGATCAGAGCTTGCACTCGACGATTTTGCACCGACGCATGAATGAATATAAAACTTGAGTTCATTTAGGAGGAACTTCAAGTTCACAAAACCTGTACAAATCCACGAGTTCCAAGCAATGCCCCTCTTGGTGGGGACCTAAAATATGGGCGCGAGGTAATAACAGAAATGGACCTTCAGGGAATCAACATATTCGAGTCTCCATTCACAATTTGTTGATGACAATTGCCCCCAGAGTGACACAGAGGGAAAAACCCTTCCAAACAGCTCTGGATGCCATTATGTGAACTCTAACAACGACCTCCATGTAGGAGCCAGTGACACTCCCGTTATAGTGCTTTGCACAGTAGGACGGCCCTCACAACCAAGTCCATGACAGTTTTAGAGGCGACAACGTAGATAAAACATTGAGATCAAATCTAGTAGCAGTGAAAACACAAAAGAGGGCTACGGCCTTAAAAATGACCCATCTGAAGTCCCAAAAAACACATTAGAAAGCTTGTAAGGATATTTTCTTTTTGCCCTCTCAGCTTCTCATCCTCTTGAGGGTACTGGGTGGATTTTTTCTGGACAGGGTGGGGTGTGTCCACCCCCAAACCACCAGTTTTCCTCCTAATTTCAAGGTTCTCTCCTCCCTCCTTCAACAAAAAATTCATGCAGTGCTCCTCCCTAAGATCAGGGACTCCCACAGGCTGAGAGGAAAAGAAAAGGAAGGAAGGAAATGCATTGAGAATTTTGGGAGGCCTCCTCGTTGCCGTGGGAACAAGGAATACACCTCCAAGGAGGTGCAAGGTGCATCAAAAGAGCTCAAGGGATACCTGAAGACAAACTAGAGGACAAGTGGAGTGAGAGAAGAATAGGTGTGTTTTTATAGACAATAGTTGCCCCTTTTCCACCTCACATTTTAGAAAATTCTCACCTTATTCTATATTCTATTCTGTCTTTGTCTCTGTTTTCCTCAGTAGCCTAGTGTAGTGAGTCACGGCTTAGGAACCTAGTTTGAACCCACGTGTTTGTGTGAACTGTGGTCGCATAGAAAATTTGGATTTGTCTGCCATGTGATTGCGCCGACCGTCGCGGCCTACGAAAATCAGATTTTTTACCGTTTGCTTGTGTTATCTATGGTGGCCTAGAAAAATAGAAATCATCGTTATAGTTTCCTAACCGATTGTGAGAACAAGGATATCAAGAAGGTCATAAGTGACACAAGGTGTATGTGCTAGTTTCATGTCTCGATGGAATGGCAAGTGCCGGACCAACAAGGTCCGGTGGCAAAGGATTCACCACATGCCCTTGGCAGACCAATATCTGGGAGCTGTTGCAATTGAGCATAGTGGCCAAAGCAACGGCAACCGCGTCGCCAAAGGCAATCCATGCTAAACTCGACAAAACCAAGAAGCATGTGGAAGCTTAGAAAGTGCTCAATGAGCATGTTGACGTGCACGTAGATAACTTCCAAATGACTGAGGACATGCTTGTGGACCACCCAAATGTGAACTTTGATGAAGAGCACAATGTTGACATGGCGAAAGTGGTGACGGTTTTGATCATCACCATCCTTGTGTGGCAAACTCAAGCCAATCTCTCGAGAGGGACAAGGTGTCCACCAAATCTCAGGAAGCTTCCGTCAACAACAAGGCTGTCCACAACATCAAAGGTGACAACAAAATTCACATGGGAAGTTCTCATGAGCACAAGTAGGACGATGCCACATCAAAGGAAACTAGCTCTGATTGTTAAAATCTTGCTGAGTTAGCCGGCAAGGCGACCGGATGACTAAGGATCAGCAGCTACGGTGGAAGTAAGACTCCACTAGGAAGAGTCGTGAAAGACCCCTCTTTGTATAATGTAGCTGCAATGGAACAGACCGACCTTCACTTGAGCGTCATTGCAAATAAAAACTTCCTCTTAAAGGCAGGACTCCTCGAATGCATGTCTGCGTACCCTCCTTATATGCGTAAAGGTACACAGACATTGTGAGGTCCTCAATTCTATCACTGAGGCTCTAACAACATTAGAGTTGAGTTCCGCATTCTCCAACCTAATGGTCCACGTCTGGAAAGTATTATGGACCTCAACTGCGAATGCTACCTGTAGTGTTTAGCCTCTTTTGAGGCAACCCGTTGATTCAATGACCCTGACAAGGCATTGTACAGCGTGACACAGATGCTGGTGCAGTAGTAGTCGCAACCTGCCGTAGGTGCTGATGCCACCATTAGTGAAAACGAGGACTTTCCTACCTTGACAATGTCGGAGTCGGTCATAGACACTTATTTCCTTGAAAGTTTGAAGATTTTCGATAAGTGTGTGAAGCTGACAAATTGGCTAGATTGCATGAAGCAGGTTCTGTGTGTCCACAAGGCTCCAATTGGTGTGTGGGATGACCTTACCACAATGGAAGTTGAGGACAAGCGTATTATGTACGTGGTCAGAGAATGGGGTATGCAACAACCATACTTAGAATAATAGCCCATGTCGTAGGAGGCTTTCTGCGCTATCATGTGTAATTATTTCTCCAAGTTTGAGGAGACGCAACATCCTTTCTATAAGATCAAGGACTTCAAGCAACAGGATAGCTTGCTTGAGGGCTACTTCAGAGGGTTCACCGCACCCTTTAGGGGGTTCACCGGTCATGGAGGAAGCCAAAAGTTTTACTAAGTACAATGAGACCCATGCCTTCAAGTACCTAGAGTGCTCATTGCTGGAGTACGTGCATGATGGTCTTGCTAGCAAGAAGTTAAAAGACAAATCTACCACAACAACAATGGGCCAGGATTGGAAAAGCTGGAGGGTGTTGCATGAATACATGAGTGAAGTGCATTCGATGAACCCAAAGCACTACTCGGATGCACAGCTAAATGCACGTGCACAACAAGACTACGGCATGCACATGGATGCTATAGGGATGGATGGGATAGCCAGGCAGCAGAGCGGGGTTAAGGGAAAGAAGTTTGTAAACCCCCTAGTCAAGAAGATTAGTGGGAACAAGGCCCCCAACCACAAGCGTGGCTGGGGCAACGATGAGCCGTAGGTAGAGAATGATAATCATAACACAACTTTCCACAAAGGACTTTTCCACAATTGTATGCAGCTTGGCTCAGTAATCTTAGGCTTGTGGTGGTGGATAAGAGGTTGCGGTGTTGGCCGTAGATACAGTACCTTGTGGGGATGGTGCAAAAGGAGGACACATACATGGCCAAGGATGGGGCCGTGGCCACGGCAATGGGCCCGACTTTGGAATGGATAAGGCAATGGTGTGGGTAATTCCCATCCCTGATTGATGCTAATGAGGACCACTCAAAGGGAAAGATACATCACAAGGTTGAATTCATGTTTTCAGATGAGAATGATAAGCAATTTGAGGTATTGACAAGTTCAAACTTCTCCATTGATTTTTCATCTCTAATTAAACCGTATACCACACTTGCTGATCTTTATTTTCCACTTAACTTTGCATCTCTAGAAGAAATGCATGATCAAACATGCTTAGTGGTGGCGACACCGATCACTGTTCATGAACTATGTGACACTGTGATTGAAGCAAATACTCCCAAAGAAATGAGCTCAATAACATTCTTCGTACCTTTGATTGAACATTTTGATCCAGTTCAATGTAAAGACTGGAAGGTACTAACCAAATTCAAACATGGCTACAAGATGTGGACCCGACTGGGTGAATCATGGAAGTTACACTGCCTGCTGTAAAAACTTGGTGTTTATGACAATCTCAGCTTGCCGTCATCGAGCCTTTTCACTTAGAATAGTGTAGGCAATGTGAAGATGCAGCTTAAATGAAACCTAGCTGGGACTCTTGAGAAATCACTGGCTAACATTGGAGGAGACAAATCCTTTGTTAGTCTTTGCTTTACCCAATAGGTAGGCATGGAGTAAGCGCCATTGGATGGCGCATCCATTGTCTGTGAAAACCGTATAGACCCTGTGGTCGGAAAAAAATTTGCATTTATGGGTACACACAAAGTGTTGCGGTAAAAGTAATCAACCTTCTTGACCCATTCAATGAGATGCTAGAAAATCCGTGGTTCTCCATAGGGAAACATCTTCTGTGCTTTGAATAAAAATACTTGATCCTTCGAAAGGGACAACATTGTTTAAAGTTGATTATGAGTACGGAATAGTCACAGACCCGAATGAAAGTCTATTCCAGCTTTTCTGCGATGCATTTCAAGAGACGTGTTTGAGATGGTTGTCAATGCTTCTTGGCTCAGCTACAAAAAGTAGAGGACGATGTGAACAAAGACACGCCACAAGAGATCAACCCCCTACAGACAGAGTTCATGGATATACTCCAAGACCCACCGACTGGGTTTCCACAAGAACGACACATGGGCCACGCTATTTTACTCTAACCAGAGCCGACTCCTTAACTTAGACCAATACATTGCCTTAGTCCAGAAGAAATACAAGAACCCAAATGCCAAGAAAAATATTACGTTACAAAAGTGTGGATTGAGCTGAGTAGCTCACCATACAGAATACTGATCCTTTATGTGAAAAAAAAAGGGATGGTGGGTTTTGCATGTGCACGGAATACCAGGTGCTGAACAAGCTGACTGTGAGAATTTGATTCTCCTCATCAGAAATCAAAGACCCATTTGACCAAATCCAAGGGGAAAAGGTTTTTTCTTCCCTGGGTTTATTGTAAGGTTACCATCAAATTCATATCTTGGAAGATGATGTACCCCAAATAGCGCTTTGGGCACACATGGGACATGATCCGTTTTGGATTTTTGGCTTTGGGCTAGCTAATACCCCAAAAACCTTCCAAGGATAAATGAACTAAATTTTTGTCAAAAAACTTGGCCAATTTCTCTTAGTTTACGTGAGCAACATCCTGATTTTCTCCAAATCAATGAAAGAGTACAAAGAACATCTACAGAAAGTCCTCACAATCTTTTGGGAACACAAGTTCTATGCAAAAGTGAGCAAGTACAAGTTTTCAAAAGATGTGTTTGAATACCCTGGACACAAAGTTGGCAAGGATGGCATCCGTGTTGACGCACAAAAGGTCTAAGCTATGGCGGATTGGCTGTGCCAAGAAACATTAGGCAGATTAGGTCTTTCTGCAACCATGCAAACCTGTTTCGACCGTTGATGTAAGGTTGCTTGACCTTAGTAGCTCTACAAACAAGGCTCATGCAAGAAAGTGCATTGGGAATAGACATCTGACTATGGGAATTTTTTTTTCAAGGTCAAAGAACTTATATTCACAATAACTTTCTTAGCTCTTCCACATCCATCACGACCGTAAGAGCTGAAACATGATGCGTTGATAGTAGAACTTGGAACAAACCTCATGCAGAAGGGTCATCCAGTTGCACACAACAGCCGGAAGCACATCCCTGTAGAGACATGGTACACGACTGGTGATCAAGAGCTCCTTGCTCTAGTTCATGATTTCAAGATATGGCATTGCTACCTCAAGGGCGCTGACAAGGGCATTACATTTGTGGCCTACCACAACCCATTGGTGGTTTTCCAAACACACCTGTATGCATGAAGAAGAAAAGCATGTTGGAGCAATTACCAATTTTTGTTCAAGTGGGAACAATGGCCAGGACACATCAATGCGGCTGATTCACTAAGTCGACAACCTGTGGAAATGAAAGCAACAAACAAGGTCAGTGGGTATCTTATGGCCATTGTGACAACTACAGTGAAAGCACCAGACCCCCTATACATCCTTAGAAATCACCTTGAGAGATTATCCACTACAACGGTTTTATACATGATATTGGGATGGGATACTCTATAGATTATGGGTTTCAAGAATATGGTAATGTGGAAGAGTAGAGGTTGGTGAAGGTCGGAGGAATCTACTGGCATGGATTTTTTTTTTTTTTTTTGCCAGACTCAATAGACCTCCGAGTGAAGATTATCTCACAGTTCCACGACACACCATTGACATGTCATGTGTGACCTCAAAGAATGGACGAATACTCTTGGACCAATACTGGTGGCCAGGATGGGTTGTTAACATTCGTAAGTACTCCATGACATGTGATCCATATCTTTAGAACATGGCTAGTGACAAGAAGTCTGCTCAACTCCTTCAATAGCTTCCCATTCCAAGGAATCCATGGGATTACATCAAAACAGACTTAATTACCAGTATTTTGGATATGAATTGTGGCCACGATGCAATACGAGTTGTTACAGATATTCTCACAAACATGACACATTTCATTCCTACAAGCACTGACATGAAACAGAGAAGACCACTTGTATCCTTTTTCAGGGTTTCCTGAATTACCACGGCTTGCCATTACACTTGATTTCCAACCAAGAAATAAATCTTGCTAGCACGTTATGGAAAACAATGCACAAATAATTTGGAAACGAGTCTCAAATGTTGAAATGATTTCACCCTCAAACCAATGGAGAAAAGAGCGCATGAATCGTGCTCTAGAGAAGATGCCCCACATGTATATGGACCTTGCTATGAATGACTCAGAATAATTCATAATACTCCCAGAGTTTGCGGTAAACAACTCGGTGCGCAGGTCCAGTCAGTTTACACCGTTTGTGTTGAACCATGGTTAGAATCTAGTGCTTCTCTCTCCGTTGCTAAAGAGGGGGAGTACAAAAGGACATGTTAATTTTACTCAGGCCTTTACCAAGCACACATAAGTGGATTAGACCATTTCCCATCCTCGCATGCATCGGGCTTGTGGCATACCAATTGTTGCTTCTGTTGAATATGAAGATACATGACATGTTTTATGTACAGGCTCCATAAACGGCAGAAGGAATGGTTCAGGTACCACTGGAAGTCCTTGCTACCGACGGCTTATACGAGGTCCTTTGCCTACTCCATGACCAATAGCGTAAACTTCGGTCGTGGATTGTTAGAGGATACCTTGTTCATTGGGCCGGTTGTGGACCTGAACATGAATAATGTGAGTCCAGTTTTCAGTTGCCCACATGATTGGTAAATAAGTACTCGAGCAAGCTGGCACCTTGCACAGATCTACATGTGGCATGGGACGCCACCAAAATGTGATAAAAGTAGAAAACATTCCGGCTAGGTGACATTCATGGATGGCGACCATAGGAGGTTGGGGATGTCCAACATGGTTGTCGCATGGACGCTCTAGCCTAAAGTGGAAGACTGCTAGCCATGTTGACCAACAAGCTGGAACTTAGCTCCAGGTGCCATGCAGGTGTTCATGTTTAGCTGGTAACTGGAATCATCTTTTTTCTTTTCTCCACAATATCTACATCTCACTATCTTGCACTCTTACTTGTTGGACATGGAGTAGGATGGTTCATAGTAAGTGGGGAGGAATGCATTGGGAAGGCCAGTTTGGCCCTCCCACCTTGTGATAGCAAGGAGGTGGTTGAAAACCACCCCTTGCCAAAGCAAGGGCTGGCCAGTGGCCAGCCACTCGCTGGCCACTGGCTGGCTGGATAGCAAGCGGCTGGTCAGGTGACCGGCTGATCACCTGCCTGCTAGCCACCAGCCGCCGATTGAGCTCGTGGCTCGATCGTCCGCTGAGAGGCCACGAGGGCCTTAAGGGTGAGGCTTGTGGCCTTGTTCCCTTACCCTCGCTTGTCCTCCTCACTAGCAAGAGTTAGTGAGGAAAAGGAATAGAGCGAGAGCGAGAGCGAGTGTCACACAAGAAAAGTTGGCGTAAAATCAGCGATCGTACCTTGCACGCGATGATTTTTCACCGACACGTCAGAATACAACTTGAGTTTGTTTAGGAAAGATTTCCAGTTTTGAAATAACAAAACTTGTGTAGATTCACGAGTTTGAGATAACACCCCCCTTGTTTGGGACCCACACCTAGAGGGCGATGTAAAAACATGAATGGGCCTCCAGAGACTCAAAATATTTGAGTCTCCTTGCATGGGTCATTGATGACGATTATCCCCAAAGTGGTACGGAGGGGAAAACCTGTCCAGTAAGCTCTGGACAAAATCCTGCAGACTCCAATGATGACTTACGCGTAGGCGCTGGAGACATGTCCGTTACAGCTCAACTGTTGATAGATGTTTGAATCAAACAGACAAAATCAAACAGAACAAATTTCTAGTGCTGGTAGATACTTGGTCTTTGTTTTCTGTGTAGATAAGGAAGAAAAAATACGAGGGAATATTAGGCAAGATAGGTTGCAAGAGTACACACACAAACATGGAAAACACCATGGATCCAAGAGTTGGTCATCATTTTGTAAAGAAATGTGTGAGACACAAGGATTGAAGTGGGAGAGTACAAAGTAGCATGTTTGAAAAGGCCACCCACGTGAGGTCTTTGGGACCTCGATGACACCTCCAATGTCGAGCATGAATACATAGAATTCAACCTGATGGGGGCTACTTGCATTGCTGACCAGGAAACTAGACAGGATGGCCCCTAGGGAACACTAATCCAAGAACTCAATACGCAAACCCCCAAGCATGCAAGTGAAGAAAGTGCCACTTCGACAACAAGCATATTTAGCATACATGCTTGGTACTCATGTCTAGCTCAAAACAGAGAGCTCATCAAAAGAGGGAGAAAACGGGACTCATGTGGTTTCATCTGCCCATGCCTTCTGCTACAACCATAATTGAATACATGTGTCCTGTATTGAGCGAGTGCATCGACATGAAATCTGGAACTCCATGCTCATCTAAACATTTTTCAGTTAGCTGAATGGTAGGCCCAAAGCTGCTAGATGAGCTGTGTCAAAACGTTCACTGTGGATGCCACATCGGTGTGCTTGGTCATCGCGAGTCACATGAGCAAACCAATGACGCTAAGGTAGTCGGTGACATCAACAGTCTCCTCCAGATGTAACCCATCCAACAACTTTAGTAGGAATTGGCCTACTGGGTTCATGGGGCTGGAGGAGGTAGGGAAATCAATCAGCAGTGATGTAAAGAAATCCTCTAGGCTGCGTACATACGCAACCTAATGGACGTGAAGAGTGCAATGCTGGTGATCACGCTCAAGCTCCATGCCAAGGAAGACCTTCATTAGACCGATGTGTTTTATCTTGAAGGTTAACTGGAGGAGCACATTGACTACCTGAACGACGTCTAGGCTAGGTGAGGCAATGGGCAAGTCTTCCACGCAGACCAAGATGACCAAGAGGGTGGACGTGATCTCCATGTTTCAATAGCGAGCCAACCGTTTGATCTGCTTGGAAATCGCTTGGCCTTGTGCATGCACAAGGCCTTATCAGTGCCGGAAGGCTCGACCATGTAAATCTACTTCACCTCCCACTCATGGTGAGTGACAAGGTTGAGGAGGATTCAAGCAGTGGTGGAGGGACTGACCAGTTCAAAATTCTGGTAAAAAAATTCTGTAGGGATTGCAGAAAGACCCTTGGGTATCAGCCATATCTTATAGCAATCCACTTTGCAATCCACTTTGCAATCAGGCTTCAGTTTCCATTTAAAGACCCA
Source organism: Penium margaritaceum (assembly GCA_023375785.1). Classification (NCBI taxonomy): domain Eukaryota; kingdom Viridiplantae; phylum Streptophyta; class Zygnematophyceae; order Desmidiales; family Peniaceae; genus Penium; species Penium margaritaceum. Next base: position 61,482 of record SZWC01014035.1, read on the forward strand.
ACGGGCTGAGACTGTCTTGCCTCCTCAAGGAATGATGACCAGTCCAAAGACAACTTTTCATTGAAAGAACTGCAATCCTCGTGCATGGATTTTCCCCAGAGAGTAGCATCGGTTGCGTCTTGGGCCTGATGCACGGTCATTGGCTCACAGAAAATCAGGGAGAGACCGCTAGCAGCAAAGCAAGCGGCCAAGTAGCCAAAGACTGTGGAATCAACAGCACTGTGAAACCCCTCACCAATTAGAGTATAGCTGAGAGCAGTGTTTGGTTGGCCAACACCAATGGCAAGGCCAAGAGTACCAAGTCTGGTGGAACCGATAGAGGGTACCATAGAGGGATATGGCTCACGAGAGCGAGTGGCATGTTGTGAGGATGACTGTGAGGGGAGAGCACAGAGCCTCCCCCACGCACACATGACTTTGGATCAGCAATTTTTGTATTCTGAAGGACATGGACAGAAGGATGTAGCACAAAAGGAAGGATCCTCCGTGATAGATAGGAACAGACGATGCAGAGGAGTCCGTATGCGAGGGGGAAGGTGTGTGCAGGAAATGAAGACTCAAGTGCTGACTAAGACGTGGACAAGGACAGCGGTGAGGAATGACTTGAACAAGGAAACAACATTTCTGAGGAGGGAGAGTACCCAGAGACATTCAGGGATATGGGTGACAAAGAAGAGGGAACTGTCGACCCAGAAGGAAGTACAGCCCAGACATTGGAGGCTGAACAAGGGACCCCCCCCCCCCTCCCCCCCAGCCGACAATGCAAGGTAAGAGAGGACGGAGGCGCCTGATGAGACAAGTCACAAAAGAAGACCTCCTTGAAGTAGAGGGCATCTCATGGTTCGTTGATGTGGAATCTGTCAAGTTTCCAAAAGCGCCATGCTTTGGACAGCAAAAACATACCAAGAAATGAATACTGAAAAATGCTGATGATACAGGGAGAGAGTTTTCCAATGCACTGGTCCTCTGAGAGCTAGACAGCAGCAATACAACCCTAGACGCATGTTAGGTGAAGACCAATAGGATGACCAAACCACCACTCAAAAGGAGGAGACATGGGAGGGGAGGGGACTGTGAGGGACATAGTTCAAGACCCATGTAATGTAAGATGTGGCTCCAAAAGAGAGAAGAAGCTCAAGACCCAAGGCAGAGAGAAGGGTGCGCATGATTTCAGTGGTATTCCAGTTCCGACGTTTGGAGACCCCATTCTGTTGGAGTATGTAGGGGACAGACGCCTCAATAGACATACCACGGGAAGCAAGAAAACGGGCAGTGGATCCCATGAACTTGCCACCACGATCAGAGCGGAAGATGAGAAAACAAAGACCACATGCCAGTTTGTTCTGGGGGAGCCATGACTCAAGGACAGGGCAAAAATTGCTCTTCTGAAGAAAGGCGAAGAACCATCGCATGAAAAATAACTCATGATTGGGACAAAGAACATAAGAACCCACCCTCCCTGGAATTCAGAAGGCAAAGGCTCCATGACATCAGCACGCAGGAGTTCAAGGGTGTGGGATGTGCAAGATTCAGAAGCAGAGAAGCGTAAACGATGCATCTTGCCATGAGCATAGTCAATACAACCAGTGGGGTAGGGGAGGGGAAATGTAGAGGGAACCAAACAGTCAGCGGGTTGAGTGCAAAGAAGATCATAAAAAACAGCATTGTGAATATGGCCAAGACGGCGATGCAAGAGCTCAAAATGTGTAGGATTGAGGGATCACACAACATGCACCAAGGCAGATGTGGATGGGATGGGTGCAAACAATGGAATACAGTGCAAAAATGCACAGTGACGGCCACAAAGCATCACACAAATGGTAGATCAAAGGGACACAATTGTGTCACTGTAACTGGAGGAAAAGTCACAGCCCTGGGCACCAAGGGCCATAACAGAGAGAAGAATCAAGAAAATGCATGAAAAATAAATGTGGTAGGTAGAGCTCTTCCCTCAGGACCCATAAAGCTAACAAGAAGAACTCCCTGAATAAGAAAAAACTGGCTAGAGCCAGCACAAGAAAAGCAAACAGCACTGACAGGACCAAGAAAAACAAAGCAAATTGCGCCGACAGGACCAAGGGAAAAAAAGAGGCATGATTTGAGGTCATGTGGTTAGCGGCTTTGGAATCAAGGATCCAGAACCTACTAGACACACAAAAAGATGGCAGAATCTGACTGACTGCAATGGTGACAACAGGGGAACTGACCGGGGACGAATGAACACAAGCAGCAAGACAGTGAGACAAGGTGACAGAATGCCGGTCCTCAATCCACTGCACATCATCAACAACCAAAGACCCCTGAACATTCTTACGTTCAGACGATACACCTTAAAGGGCTCCACGGGACTCACATGCCAGTAGCCCAATCTCATCCCAGACACCTCACTTCCCTCATTACGAAGGTGCCACTACTGAATGACGTTCACGAGGGCGTCCCTAAACTGGTGCTCGTCATTGTGGGACTCAGGAGTACATCTACTGTCCCCTAGACAGTGGAAACCACGTGGGAGACATCTACTGTCCAGAAAAGGGGCCAAAGTAGGCATGGCCCTCGTAGGGCGGAGGCCGCCCCCAAAGGGCAAGGAGTGGGACGGGGTGCAGCCCCAGTGGATTAGAAATCAGCTGCAGTGGTGTGGACAGTAGAGTGGAGTTGAGGAGGAGGAGGAAGATGCAGATGAAGATAATGTTGTTTTCCTGCTGCCAACAGATTGGGCCCAATGGGAGTGCATGGTCGAGGCCAAGTGGGAATCACTGGGTGGAGCTAGATGCTTCTGAGCAGAGTATCTAGCTGTGCCACAGTTATAGCAAGTCACAGATCCAGGTGCAGATGAAGAGGACTGTTGGGAGGGACCCTTTCCCTTCCCCTTACCACCGTGACCACGACCTTTTCCACAGTTTCCCAAGTCCTGGGTCGCCAAAGAGGTAATGACCGGGGAGGGAGTGGAGGCCACTGAGGAAGAGGAGGATGAGGTAGTAGGTGTGACATTTCTTTCTATGGCCACTATTGCACAAACAATCCTCATGTTCTGCAAGGCCCTCCGCCAATCTATGAGCCTCTGGGGGGTGATCTCCTGCAACATGCCCAACAGGAAACTGACAAACGGCCAAATGAGCCTGGAGTTAGAGATGCCACATTGATGTACTAAATAACTCACTAAACACGGGCCACGCATAGTCATTCATGGTGGTGGCAGAAATCATTGGCAGATTAAACCACACAAGGACTGCTTTTTCCCTCTGTCAATGAGCTCTCTGGTTCTGAGCTAGACACAAGTACTACGCATGTATGTTGCATTGTTTGTTGATGAAATAGCCAAGATGGTCATGTCACTCCTTCAGCCCAGGCGTGCTAGCACCTTTTTCTCCACTAGCATCACGGTTTTTTTGCCTCTGGCTCTACTTCTACCTCTAATCCCATTGGTATAACCCTCTTTTCCTCTGACTCCATTGCCGCAGCAGCAGCCATTGGTGCAGTCGCATCCATAGCGCTTGCATCATGACAGTCACTTCCACATGAATTTGCTACACCCCCTCCCCACTTCACCCCTTATTTCAAGCTTGCATTATGGAAAGTACATTTTGGTGCCTGGGCCCATGGTGAAAAACTCTGGGAATGTTACCATGAGACTGTGCCCCTGTTTTTCCCTACACCTTCTAAGGCTGCCTGTGCCGTTTGTGCCCTCATCACAGATGGCCCTGAAAATCTTACTGATGCGATTGGGACTTGCAATGCAGATCCAGTCCATTGCACCGCTACCAATCCAGTCAGTACCTATTCTTTGATCTGCCATCATAAACACTTTCACTGGAAACATTACGCAGTGTGTGCTCACCCTGCAAACTAACCAGCTTGTGATGCATGCTAATGAAATTGCTAATGCCTAATGGATGCACAATATTGCTCTTCTACGCGAACTTGGCCATGTAGCACCTGGGAGCGTGGAGGTTTAGCTTGAAATTCAACATAAATAATTGATCAGGCAAAATATGGCATTGGTCAATATTGAACGATGCCGGAAAAAACACGACATTGTTCATTGTGATTCAGCAAACTTCCATTCAACTCGACGCAACACCAAGGAAGCCAAAAGAACTTCTTCATCTCCTCGTGGTCACATCATTCAACCGTGTGGCACCAGATCCCAAGTCTCACACAAGAAACAGTGTTGACAGACTGCTGACACACCTCAGTCCGGTCACCAAGCTGGTGAATCTAATTAGTTTTTTAAAAAAGATCTTTCTCAACAAAACTAGAAAGAGACAAAGAGAAACATAAATAGTATAACTTGTCAAGCTGTCAAGCAAACCTTGTTTGGACAACACCCCGATGTCCAAAAATCTTCAGTTGCTCGTTGCCAGCCTGTCTCTCCCCCTTTTCCCCCCGATGCTTGATATTGGTTGTGCAACCAAAATCTCTACCACCTTCCAGACAATGGCACAGAGACACAATATGGATGGTGGCAGATACATCAGATTCCATTCCCAGTGGAGTGACCCGCATTACATTCCATGTGACGGAATGCAACACGCACAACTGTGGTATGGTGTGCAGAATGGAGAGTGGAGCAACACTCCACCATAGTCATGCACTGTTGTCTGTATGGACGGAGTAAAAAATGTGAATTTGTCATTTCATAAACATGACAATGGACAGAAACGTTGGAATAAGCCCCAAGCCATAATTATTGGCAAAAGGAGGCCATTTACTTCTTCTTTTTGTAAAACAACACATCAAACCGTGCACAACTTGGATCACCCCGTTGGATCTAGCAGCTCGAGGATAGTCCCTGAAATTTGACAAGTTGCTGAATCCGGTGGATGGTTGTTTCACCGGAATCGGACAAGTAACAAGGGAGATATTGGCTTCCAAAGTTGGGGTGTGCGCGGTGGCCCTGGGAGTCGACGGCGGTTCGACTGCTAGTGAATAATCAACCGGACCGAGTAACAAAAGTCCATCTGGGGATGTTGATCCGGAAGGGCTGCCAAGGCATCCGGTGAATGATCCGCCGGATGCCATTAATGCAGTTTGTTACTGAGGGACTTCGCCAAAAATTCTGGCTCGGCGTCTGAAACTCAGTAGTACGTTTTGTTACTCGGGGACTTGGTCAAAATTCCGACTGCAGGTCCGCGAGCAGGTTTTGACCCACATCAATCCCTGTCACCAAATTTGATGATTTCCTCATAAAAACAGACCGCAAAGGCACGAGGGGCACCGCCACTATTTGGCTTGTGGAAAGCTTCCCACTCAACAAAGCATGTAGCGGATATGGTAATAGGGTCATGATGGAACTTTGGTACATGAACATTGTCCCTTGACGATGTCGAGGTTTTCTCAGTATTGTTCCGTACAAAACCTAAACATGGGCGTGATAAATTTCTGAAGCAGTCAGTGCCATTTTCAAAAGGAACGGTGGTGCTCTTCACAGGATTTTTTCAAAGCAGTGAATTTGTTCCCCCTTACTTGACCGGATTTTGCAGTTCAAGAGGGGGGGTTATGCGAAATAAAATTTTCCTCCTGCTTACTCTAAAGTGTAGGCAATTCCTACAAGCCTCATAGTTTCCTAGAAGATCAAGAATTTTGTGCAACAGTTTGGTGATATGAAAGTCATACTAGTGTGATATTGGAGTAATATTCCTTGATGTATCAAGTGATGTGAACTAATTCATCAATCATGAATAACATCTGCGCCTCTGGAAAGGCGTTTTGATGGGTCCTTGATGTGTGAGGGTGCCTCGCCAGGCAACATGGTGTGTGCCGTCGACTGAGTGGCTGGTTTGGGGTGCTGCGCTTTGGCTGAAGTAGCAGGAGCTACAGTGATCCGAATCATGCACAGTTTGATGCGATGGAGAGCTCATGAATAGCCCTACAAATGTTTAGATCATGTCCATGTTAGAAAATTAATGCAAAACTGCGTTGTTCCCTTTGCAAAAGTGACTGTATCACAACTCCCTTCCACTCCCAGAAACATAGTGTGAGGCGACCAGAAAGCTCACGCTTAGACTCAGAACACACACACAAAACAGAAAGCCGTGAACACCAACTGCAGACCCGTCGGGGCACGTTGGAACTGCCTCCACCCGGGGGCTGTTTTCTGACAGCAATAGTCACAGTCATTGTGACTAAGTTTGGAATCAAAACATAGGCCTGTAGAATAGTTTTCCAAGGAGAGCGAGTGACTGACCGCCTCAACCATTTTGGTTGAGATACATCACAGTGAAAGGGACAGGGTTTTTACAGAGCACAGGTGAGACAAGCATGAACCCTGTTCCTAATCATCCCACGTGGAAACACCACATGGAAACATGACCCAAATGCCTTTTAGGAGTAGAGGAGGAGTGATGCGATGGATTTTCCATCACAGCAATCCTTTTGTTTCAAATCCAGCCAAGGTATGTTACCCAGGCTAGAGCTGAAGTAGACTCTAGCCTGTGTATGTTTTCCCGGACTTTGTCTCCTGGGATTTTGAGCCTCCAGTCAGCGCAGCGTATAATCAATACTAAAAAAACTTTTTTCACCATAAAGATGGTTGTATGCTGCATTTCTCCCCCTTTTCTTCAAATCATATTGGTTCATCTTTGCTCACGGAGTTTTAATCACCTCATGCTTCATGATGTAAACCATGCAATAGAAGAAGTGTGCATAACACCACATATGTGAATCCTTGTCTTCTGCAATACTGTGTCACGTTCATGCACAATCAACCATATAACTGTGTGGTTTATGTGATTCTAGTAATTCAAATGCAACATTCATGATTGATTGCATAATACCTTGGCTCCTGCCAAGATGAGAAATGTACAACCTTTTTACATTCTTCACAAGTTTTGGTTTGTAATCACCAAAGATCCAGCACATGTGTGTATCAGCTACACGGTCGATGTCCCTTGGGATGTACATTGTAAAAAAAGTTCTTGTTAGTTTGGAAGAGGGCATACAACATAAATTTCCATGAATTCCATGTTGTGCATGTTCAGAAATTTGTTGTTGCAATACCTCCTCCCCTTTTGCAAGGAGCGTCCCTGCAACCAGTTAACTGGAAGTCCCAGTGAAAATCGTCCAGATCCACACAGTACTTTTACATGTCATCTGGACTTGATCTCTTCCCAAGGGGTTACTGCTGAGTTGGTACCTCCCTGCAACATTGTCACATCATGTTATCCAAGACATGGATATCAATCCTCCAGGTAACAACCACGTGTTAATGACCACATGTAGGTCCAGTCCACCTCTTTTAGCACATGTGTGCTGGTTTGATGAATTTAACCAAGCTCCACTAACCTCATGAAATTTTCATACTAGCCTGATCCTAGGTTTGAAGGGCACAAAGGCCCTAAGCCACGGTTGTTGAGTACCCCTATTCTCCTTTTGACGTTTTTGCATAATCACATAGTAGGTTCGATTTGAGAAACCGTCAATATGTTTTCTGACATGCAAATCCTTCTTAGGAAGTTATGATTTCCATTAATAGATGAGAAATACACATCCTTTTGTGAACAAGGTCACGTCCAGGGAATGAATCTCAAGAGTGTGTCTTGGGGCGTGAATTCCAAGTCACAACAGTCATGCTGCTTCTATGTCTTGTCTATAATGTATGTTTGGTACCTCCACTTCATAGAGTATGTTCTTATGCCTTGCATAGGACAACTGTAGAGGGTATCTTCCTCATAAAAGAAGTTGAAAAAACTCCACTCTACTCACATTCAACAACGCACATTGAAACCTCCTCAAATTGAAGGGAGTTCAAATGCCTCCTCATGACCTCCTGGGTCAAGGGAGTGTGATTAAACTACAGCGTAGTCAAGTAAGGTTTCCATGCATGAATAAAAGTTCATCTTAGTTCTCTTGCCTTATTGAGGCACATAACAATACTCTAGAGGAGTTTTGTTTCTGATCTCTCTCAGAGACCAATTTTACTCCAACAATGTCAGTTCTAGGCTCTATTTGTAAATCAATGTGGCATGAAGGGTGCCACCTCATATCATGGCATAACTAGTAGCCAAGCAAATGGCTGATTGGGAGTACGACGGGAATGTGAGGAATTCATTCTGATGTCTGAAGTTGTGAGATTACTTGAACTTTTCCACAAATTCAGGAATGTCCTTTCACTAGGCCATCAATGATTCCTTTTGGATCAATGGTTGGGGAAGAAACACACTTCATTTTCAGCTGAAGCTGTGTTTCAGAAAGCTTTAAATTTAAATTGTTACCCAGTCAATTGGATCACCAAGATATGACTCCCAACATTCGGTTAGCAAAAAGCTATTGGCTCATAGGTCATCTTCGCGGTCATAAGCTTTGGGTGCGACCCCTAGACTATATCGTGATCCCAAATATGTCCTACTTGGTTTTGTGGAAAACTATGAAATTTTCATACTACTATGAAAACGCATGAATGGAAAAGGGTATCGCCTGTTTCCATTGATTTTTTTTCTTCGTAAAAGTGAATAAACGTATGTCGTTCAAATCAGTTAGAGAACTTTTGTCTGTCAACGTCAACAACATATTCACTTGTCAAGTGATTCACTGAATGAAGCTTTTGTCTTCAGGATTTCATTATGTTCAGCATTTGACTGATAAATTAGTACGCTATAGAATGTCATGTTCTGTATTTGACCAGCACAATGTGGAGTTTCAAGTTGCAGNGGACACGTCTGTGAGCAATTCCTCATCCTTGAGACGTTCATGGTCTCATTTGGAGTTCATGAGACTGTATGTACTTCTTTTTGTTTGGAACATGGTTTTAAACACAAATAGTGTATTTTTGTATCATTCCTACTTAATTTACATCCATTACTCATCGAGTGATAAGGTGCCTGCCTTCAAGCATTTAGCATGTACAAGTATCATGATTTCATCTCTGTAGGATGAAAATGAGGGTTCTTACATGGAATATGTGCGTAATCACCGTTACATGAAATAGCCATAACATGGTTTTTCCATGTGCTCACTCTTGAAAAAATAACATTTCCTCGAGTGTATTACACCATGGCAATTGGATTTTTTCATACTCCTACAGAAAAATTCATACATGTTGAAAATTTGCCCCTCCGCATTCCCAAGTGCGGCGCCGGGAGGCGCTGACGAGCCGCGAGAAAGTGGAAACGCCGCTCCGGCGGATCTGGCAACTCATAGATTGCTCGGATCCTAAAATGGAGGATTTCCCATGAAAGCTGACGAGTTGCTGAATCCGGTGAAAGTTGTTTCGCCGGAATCGGACAAGTATCGAGGGAGATATGGCCTTCCAAAGTTGGGGTGTGCGCAGCGGCTCAGGGAGCCGGCTGCGTCTCGAAATCCGGTCGATAATCGACCGGACCGAGTAACAAAAACACCATCTGGAGAAATCGCTCCGATAGGCCTGCCGAGGCATCCGGTGGATGATCCGCCTGATCAGGTGGATCATCCACCGGATCCAGTAGTGCAGGTTGTTACTGAGGGACTTCGCCAAAAACCTGGCTCGACGTCCGAAACTCAGTAGTACGTTTTGTTAATCGGGGATAGTCAAAATTCTGACTGCAGGTCCGCGGACAGGTTTCGAACCTCGTCCCACCCCATCACCAAACTCGACCCAGAAGTGGGTAGGGTACGTGGAAACAGTGCAGGGGACCCCTACACCATGTGCAAGTGGACCTGCGCCTTGGGAAAGGTGCTTCGCACGTGAAGGAAGGCGTCACGGCGTGTGCGCGCCATGGAGGCGTTAGGCGTTTCTGTGGTGGGTGAGACCTGCGCGTTGGCAAGCATAACTTGAGTTATGCTTGGCCAAATTGCTCGCAGTTTGGTGCGTTGGAAAGCTCATGACTAGTCCTATAAATGTTGTGATCATGTCCATGTTAACAAACTAATGCAAAACGATGTTATTCCCTTCGCAAACTGACAGTCTCTAAATTCCTGCTCACATAGCGTGAGGCGACTAGAAAGCTCACGCTTAGTCTCAGATTTGCCCAAAACAGTAGGCGTGAACCAATAGAGTCTATCATACCAACTTCGGGACCGCATCCACGCGGATCTCATCCCGACAAAGGGTTATGGGCCCACGGGTCTGAACGCCTCCAACGTTCACGTCTTCCGCAGCGCACGGGATCGTCATCTTGGACGTCGTCGTGAAGTACAGAGAACTCATCAGAGTAGCAGCTGCGCACATGGCAAAGAAGGAGATGCAGCCCATTCAGAAGTCTGCGGGCGGCCCGGGCTTCGGGCTATGGAGCAGGCAGTTCGAACTACACCTCTCGCATAAGGGGCTGCTGGATGTCATGTTGGGAAAGGAGGTGCTCACAGAGGCGACTGCTACGGACGCGGAGAAGCAGGCCTTCAAAAAGAAGAACACGGAGGCGCTCATACTCCTGGTGTCCGGGACTGCCGAGTTGCAGTGGGGCTACTTCCAAGGCTGCAAGCTAGCAGCTGAAACATGGCGAAAGCTCTGTGCCATCCACCAATCCAAGTCGCTCGCAAACAAAATCTTCGCGATGAAGCGGCTCCTCAAGGTGAGAATCGAGGAGGGAGATGATGTCATCTCCGCCATGTTGCAGATCGAGTTGCTTGCCTCGCAATGCAACAGCGTGGGGTGGAAGATCGACACGCAGCTGTAGGCGATGGCCTTCCTCATGGCCCTACCTGACAGTTGGGGTCCACTCATCACCGTTCTCGGAGGATGGTCGGAGGACAAGCTCACCTATGGCGCGGTTGCAGAGTACATCCGCAACGAGGCGCAGCGACGGAGCTGCGGGGAGTCCTCGTCTTTCTCATCAGCTCTTGTCACCAAAATGCGCGGTGGCGGAAGCGGGGGCCAAGGAAGTGGCGGAAAGGGCGGCGGCAAGAAGGGCGCCAAGAATGGTGCGTGCCGCAACTACGGCAAGGAGGGCCATTGGGCCCGTGAGTGCCCGGAGGAGGTGAAGACCGGCGGCAAAAACAGCAAGGGCCGGTCGCTCCTCAACGGCAACAAGAACCACTTCCTCAAGAAGGCCAATAGGCGGTGCCTGGATGCCGGGGCCGAGGAGCACACCCAAGTCGAGAAGGTGGGGTTTGTCACCTACAAGAAGTCCTCCAAGTCGATGGTGGTTGCAAACGACAAAGTCGAGCCGACGGCCGGCCAAGGCAACGTGGAGATGGAAGTCGTGGTTGGCGGTAAGAAGGAGCTGTGCACAATTCGTGATGTGCAGCACGTCCTCGGCCTGGCTGACATCCTGAGTGTTAGCCGCATGACGGAAAAGGGATATGAGGTGCTCTTCCGCAGGAAAGGCGCAGTGGTGCGCATGGACGGCGACGGCGAGGTCGTGCTGGAGGCAAAACGCGAGGGCGGTCTCTACATTGTGGAGACCAAGGTGGTTCCCGTGGCATCTGACGCAGCAGATTTGCAGGAGCGCGTCGTCAATATGGCCAAGGGAGGAAGCACTGATCTGGAGCTCTGGCACCGACGGTTGGGGCATTCGGCGCCCGCAACCGTTAAGGAGATGGCGAAGCGCAACATGGTGCGCGGCCTTGTCATCGACGGTGCAGACTTGGCAGCAGATGCAGCAGCGCATAAAAAGTGCGAGCCTTGTATTTTGTGCAAGGCACGGCACAAGCTGTTCAACAATAATGAAGCTCGCGTAAAGGACCTACTGGAGGTCGTGCAAAGCCACGTGTGCGGACCGTTCAAAACGCCGTCAAACATCGGCTTGAGATACTTTGTCACCTTTATTGACTACTGCAACAGAAAACTCTACGTGTACTTCATAAAGCCGAAGGGCGAGGTCAAGGACAGGCTAAAGGAGTACGTCGCAGCGGTGGAGAGGCAGATTGGACGGAAGGTCACAGCACTATGCAGCGACAATGGCGGAGAGTACGTGGGCTGCAGCGGGTGGATGAAGCAGCAAGGCATCAAGTGGGAGCCCACTACGCCGCACTCGCCACAGTCCAACGGAGTGGCGGAGCGGGCGAACCAGACACTACTCAACATGGTGCGGACCATGCTTGTGGATGCGGGGTTGCCGCAAGGGTTCTGGGCAGAGGTTGTGCGTACAGCGAGCTACACCATCAACCTCACCCCAACAGCGGTGCTGAAGGACAAGGGCAGTTGGAAGACGTCGCAGGAGGTTTGGAGCAGGCGCAAGCCAAACGTGGCACACCTGAAGGTGTTCGGGTACAAGGCGCACGCGATGGTGCAGGTAGCGCAACGACGCGATAGCAAGCTGGAACCGCGGGCAAAGCCGTGCTTGTTCCTCGGCTACGAGAGTGCACAAACGGCGTACCGGCTTTGGGACCCGCGCACGCAAGAGATCATCCGCAGCCGTGATGTCGAGTTTGACGAGCAACAGAGCTTCAGCAGCAGCAGCAACGACATGAGGGTCGGGAACACTCCAAAACAGGGGGAGTGGTTCCAGCTCCTTGACTTCGAGGAGGAGCCGGCGGACGCGGATGTCGATGATGCGACGTTGGAGCGCGGCGGTGCAGCAGGTGCAGTGGTGGACGCAGAGGACTTCGATGACGATGCAGCTGGGCTGGAGATCCAGCGGAATGATCCATCGAAGGAGGCACCGCGGGTGCTGAAGCGCGCACTCCTGGCGGAGTTCGCGTCACGCGTCGGAGAAAAATCCTCCGGATGCGCCGCCCATCCGGTTGATGGTTCACCGGAGCGGGAAGAATCCTCGGGAAGCCGTCCGGTCGATGATTCACCGAAGTGGGCAGAGTCGAAAGGATCGCAGCAGAGCGACGAGACGCCGCCAAGACTGCCGCGCCGTAGTGAGAGGCAGCGGAGAGCGAGGAAGCCTTTCGACGCAGGCACCAATCGATGGATCGGCATGACGCGGTGCATGCTGGCTGCATCAACGGAGCCGACGACCGTGCAAGAGGCTCTTGCACGGCCCGAGGGAAAGCAGTGGGATACCGCCATCAAGTCGGAGTTGGCGTCCATCGCTGAAAATGACACATGACAGCTGGTTGACAGGCCGAAAGACGCCAAGGTCATCGGCTCCAAGTGGGTCTTCAAGACCAAGCTCACGAAGGAAGGTGTGGTTGAAAAGTACAAGGCACGGCTCATGGCGAAGGGGTACGCACAGCGTAAGGGCGAGCACTACGATGAGACGTTCGCCCCCGTCACCAAATTCACAAGAATCCGGGCCATCCTTGCCATGGCAGCCGCGAAGAACATGGAGCTCCACCAAATGGACGTAAAGACGGCCTTCCTTAATGGCATCATCGATAAGGAAATCTACATGGAGGTGCCGGAGGGGGTGGAGGCACCGGAGGGCAAGGTGTGCAAGCTGCGGAAGTCCTTGTACGGGCTAAAACAATCGCCCCAATGCTGGTACCAACAGATGGACAACTTCATGGCGCAACTCAGCTTCAAGCGGTGTGAGGTGGATCACAGTGTGTATGTGCAACACAGCAAGAAGCTCCATCAGATTTTCACACTCTACGTGGACAATCTGATCTTGTGCTCCTCAGACTTGCCGAGCTTATAGCAGCTGAAAGAGTAGCTGAGCAACAGGTTCCAGATGTCAGACATGGGGGAGCTGGAGTTCTACCTCGGGGTGAGCATTATGCGGACCCGGAGGGCGCACACACTTGAGCTGGGGTAGGCCAAATACGTGGCCGAGGTGCTGAAGCGGTACGGCATGGAGGATTGCAAACCAGTGTGCAGTCCTGTCTCCACGACCTGTATGCTGGGAATACACCTGTCCTAGGATTCCGGATGTCTTTGTCTTGAGTCCTGTAGTCCGGGCTGGTCCAGAGGAGGAGTAGAGGCCTTGATCGAATGTTTGACCAGACAGCATAGCGTCATCCTGGTTCGAGCTGCCATGCTGGCAATGTCGCGGCTCTCTCGCTCTCCGCTCGCTCCCCGTTGCCACTTCCAGTGATTGTGCAAAACTTGTGGTAACATATCTGACTGCTCCTCATAGTATCCTTTGAATAAAAGGTACACATGGGCAGGGGAGGCATGGCTAGTGGTATCCCTCCTGACCAAGACAGAGGCACGGGATGGAATAGAGGAGAGTAGATAGATTTAGGGTCAGGGGAGAGAGTAGCGACTTCTTTCCTGGCCCTCTTTTCGTTTTTCCCAATCGCACAGATGAATTTGGACACAGACTATGCCATTTTTCCACACATAGCCATGTCAGTGGACATAGTGAAATCGGGCCTCTCTCCTGGCCCTCTTGTCAGGTATGTGTTTGAAATGGAAACAGTGAATTCGGGTGTCCATGTTGCATGCAAGAACCTTGGAAGCCTAGTGATTTTCCAATGTCAGACAAGGCACCGTGCTTGGTACATGTGGCTACATGTAACAACCATGTAGCCACAGGTACCAAGCACCTGCTGGGAAGGAGTTGGAGTGGCTGCATGGAGCAGGAGATGGTCCGTGCATCTCCTGCTCCATGCAGGAGATGGTCCATACATCTCCTGCTCCGTGCAGCCAATCCAACTCCTTCCCAGCAGCATTCTTCCCTGTCATCATTGGCCACCAGTTCTATGCCAAATCCATCTCCATCACCAGCCCAGGTCCCCATGGTCAGCTTCCTGACCTTTCTGAGCCACAAACTTTGGCCGTGGGAGACTGCCGCACGTGGGAGGAGAGTCGCTGAGGTGCATCATGGAAGGATCACGACAATGCTGCAACTATTCAGAAATACTGTTGTCGTCTACAAGAGAAGGACATGCTCAAAGACCCATGTGACAATGACATGGGCTTCAACGGTCGCCCATGTGTTGGAGGACCTCGTCCCAAGGGGCATCGCCCTCACCATGATGACATGACTCATTGTCTGCCAGTAACTCTCCACTGTGATCTTCTATCCCTTGCAGACCAGATGGAGGCCCTTCTGACCCCGGCCATTGTAGCAAAGCCTGCTCCAACCGAAGGCACTCCTGCCATGCAAGTGCATAAAACTGGTTCTGCTTCAGTCCATCCTGAGGTTTTCTTGAGTGCATCCGATGAATCCATGGCTGGTGGACACGGCAAAGGATGGTGGAATTCCAAACGTGACTCCGAGCTACTGGATTTTTCTCTCGCCTTTTTGAAACATCACCACGACACCATGGGGTGGATGGTAAATATGTATGATGATGTGGCACAGAAAACCACCAATGCTTGGAATCTTTCTGAGCTGCTGACTTCCATGCAAGTGAAGAGCCGCAGGAAGAACCTCGGGCACATCTGGCGGACTGCACATGACTTTCTGAAGAGGAGCGGGAACCAGCCTAACCGGACAACATGGACCAATGACGTGGACAATGAGAAGTCGCAGGATATGAGGAGAACGTACCCCAAATTAGGTAGGTTGCTATCCCATGGTATGATGTGGCAACAAAGCTGTTTTCCCCTGAGAAGGCAGCAGGCAACAACATCACCACGACTGATGCTGCACCTTT
>SZWC01014037.1:46805-74575 GCA_023375785.1 Penium margaritaceum
TCAGAAACACACTGGTCAGAAACACATTGGTGAGAAACACACTGGTCACAACACAGTGGTCAGAAACACAGTGGTCAGAAACACAGTGGTCAGAAACACACTTATCAGAGGCACACTGGTCAGAAACACAGTGTTCAGAAACACAGTGGTCAGAAACACACTGGTCAGAAACACAGTGGTCCGAAACACAGTGGTCAGAAACACAGTGGTCAGAAACACAGTGGTCAGACACACACTGGTCAGAAGCACAGTGGTCAGAAACACACTGATCAGAAACGCACTGGTCAGGAACACACTGGTCAGAACCACATTGGTAAGAAAAAGACTGGTCAGAAACACAGTGGTCAGAAACACAGTGGTCAGAAACACAGTGGTCAGAAACACGGTGGTCAGAAACACACTGGTCAGAAACACGGTGGTCAGAAACACACTGTTCAGAAACATGGTGGTCAGACACACAGTGGTCGGAAACACAGTGGTCAGAAACACACTGGTCAGAAACGCATTGGTCAGAAACACAGTGGTCATAAACACACTGGTCAGAAACACAGTGGCCAGAAACACAGTGGTCAGAAACACAGTGGTCAGAAACACAGTGGTCAGAAACACACTGGTCAGAAAGACTGGTCAGAAAAACAATGGTCAGAAAAGCAGTGGTCAGAAACACTGTGGTAAGAAACACAGTGGTCAGAAACACAGTGGTCAGAAACACAGTGGTCAGAAACACAGTGGTCAGAAACACAGATGTCATAAACACGGTGGTCAGAAACACGGTGGTCAGAAACACGCTGGTCAGAAACGCATTGGTCAGAAACGCACTGGTCAGAAACATATTGGTCAGAAACACAGTGGTCAGAAACACAGTGGTCAGAAAGACACTGGTCAGAAACGCACTGGTCAAAAACACAGTGGTCAGAAACACACTAGTCAGAGACACAGTGGTCAGAAACAGAGTGGTCAGAAACACAGTGGTCAGAAACACACTGGTCAGAAACGGACTGGTCAGAAACACACTGGTCAGAATCACATTGGTATGAAGCACACTGGTCAGAAACACAGTGGTCATAAATACAGTGGTCAGAAACACAGTGGTCAGAAGCACAGTGGTCAGAAACACACTGGTCAGAAACGCACTGGTCAGGAACACACTGGTCAGAACCACATTGGTCAGAAAAAGACTGGTCAGAAACACAGCGGTCAGAAACACAGTGGTCAGAAACACAGTGGTCAGAAACATGGTGGTCAGAAACACACTGGTCAGAAACACGGTGGTCAGAAACACACTGTTCAGAAACATAGTGGTCAGACACACAGTGGTCGGAAACACAGTGGTCAGAAACACACTGGTCAGAAACGCACTGGTCAGAAACACAGCGGTCAGAAACACAGTGGTCAGAAACACAGTGGTCAGAAACATGGTGGTCAGAAACACACTGGTCAGAAACACGGTGGTCAGAAACACACTGTTCAGAAACATAGTGGTCAGACACACAGTGGTCGGAAACACAGTGGTCAGAAACACACTGGTCAGAAACGCACTGGTCAGAAACACAGCGGTCATAAACACACTGGTAAGAAACACACTGGTCAGAAACACGGTGGTCCGAAACACACTGGACAGAAACACAGTGGTCAGAAACACAGTGGTCAGAAACACACTAGTCAGAAACACAGTGGTCATAAACACACTGTTCAAAAACACAATAGTCGGAAACACAGTGGTCAGAAACACACTGGTCATAATCACAGTGGTCAGAAACACACTGGTCAGAAACAGAGTGGTCAGAAACACAGTGGTCAGAAACACACTGGTCATACACACAGATGTCACAAACACAGTGGTGAGAAACACACTGGTAAAAAACACAGTGGTCAGAAACACAGTGGTCAGAAACACAGTGGTCAGAAACACAGTGGTCAGAACGCACTGGTCAGAAACACAGTTGTCAGAAACACACTAGTCAGCAACACACTGGTCAGAAACACACTGGTCAGAAACACACTGGTCAGAACCACAGTGGTCAGAAGCACAGTGGTCGGGAACACACTGGTCAGAAACACAGTGGTCAGAACACAATTGTCAGAACACAGTGGTCAGAAACACAGTGGTCAGAAACACAGTGGTCAGAAACACAATGATCAGAGGCACACTGGTCAGAGACACAGTGGTCCAAAACACAGTGGTCAGAAACACACTGGTCAGAAACACAGTGGTCAGAAACACAGTGGTCGGAAACACACTGGACAGAAACACGGTTGTCAGAAACACACTGGTCAGGAACACACTGGTCAGAAAAACAGTGGTTAGACACACAGTGGTCAGAAACACGGTGGTCAGAAACACAGGGGTCAGAAACACAGTGGTCAGAAACACAACGGTCAGAAACACAGTGGTCAGAAACACGGTGGTCAGAAACACAGTGGTCAGAAACACGCTGTTCAGAAAGACACTGGTCAGCAACACACTGGTCAGAACCACATTGGACAGAAACACACTGGTCAGAAACACAGTGGTCAGAAACACAGTGGTCAGAAACACAGTGGTCAGAAACACACTGGTCAGAAACACACTGGTCAGAAACAAAGTGGTGAGAAACACAGTGGTTAGAAACACACTGGTCAGAAACACAATGGTCAGAAACACAGTGGTCCGAAACACACTGCTCAGAAACACAGTAGTCAGAAACACAGTGGTCAGAAACCCACTATTCAGAAGCACAGTGATCAGAAGCACACTGTTCAGAAACACAGTAGTCATAAACACAGTGGTCAGAAACACAGTGGTCCTAGACACACTGGTCAGAAACACACTTGTCAGAAACACACTGGTCAAAAACACAGTGGTCAGAAACACACTAGTCAAAAACACAGTGGATAGAAACACAGTGGTCAGAACGCACTGGTCAGAAACACATTGGTCATAAACACACAAGTCAGAAACACACTGGTCAGAAACATGCTGGTCAGAAACACAGTGGTCAGAAACACAGTGGTCGGGAACACACTGGTCAGAAACACAGTGGTCAGAAACACAGTGGTCAGAAACACAGTGGTCAGAAGCACAGTGGTCAGAAACACACTGGTTAGAAACACACTGGTCAGACACACATTGGTCAGAAACACACTGGTCAGAACACAGTGGTCAGAAACACAGTGGTCAGAAACACAGTGGTCAGAAACACACTGATCAGAGGCACACTGGTCAGAAACACAGTGTTCGGAAACACAGTGGTCAGAAACACACTGGTCAGAAACACAGTGGTCCGAAACACAGTGGTCAGAAACACTGCGGTCGGAAACACAGTGGTCAGAAACACACTGGTCAGAAACACACTGGTCAGAAAAATAGTGGTCAGAAACACAGTGGTCAGAAACACAGTGGTAAGAAACACAGTGGTCAGAAACACAGTGTTCAGAAACACAGTGGTCAGAAACACAGTGGTCAGAAACACACTGGTCAGAAAAATAGTGGTCAGAAACACAGTGGTCAGAAACACAGTGGTAAGAAACACAGTGGTCAGAAACACAGTGTTCAGAAACACAGTGGTCAGAAACACAGTGGTCAGAAACACAGTTGTCAGAAACGCAGTGGTCAGAAACACAGTGGTCAGAAACACGCTGGTCAGAAACACGGTGGTCAGAAACACACTGGTCAGAAACATATTGGTCAGAAACACAATGGTCAGAAACACAGTGGTCACAAACACACTGGTCAGAAACGCACTGGTCAGAAACACAGTGATCAGAAACACGCTAGTCAGAAACACAGTGGTCAGAAGCACAGTGGTTAGAAACACAGTGGTCAGAAACACACTGGTCAGAAACGCACTGGTCAGAAACACAGTGATCAGAAACACGCTAGTCAGAAACACAGTGGTCAGAAGCACAGTGGTTAGAAACACAGTGGTCAGAAACACACTGGTCAGAAACATAGTGGTCAGAAACACAGTGGTCAGAAACACAGTGGTCATAAACACAGTGGTCAGAAACACAGTGGTCAGAAACACAGTGGTCAGAAACACACTGGTCAGAAACGCACTGGTCAAAAACACACTGGTCAGAACCACATTGGTTAGAAACACACTGGTCAGAAACATAGTGGTCAGAAACACAGTGGTCAGAAACACAGTGGTCAGAAACACAGTGGTCAGAAACACACTAGTCATGAGCACGGTGATCAGAAACACACTGTTCAGAAACACAGTAGTCAGAAACACAGTGGTCAGAAACACACTGGTCAAAAACACAGTGGCTAGAAACACAGTGGTCAGAAACAGAGTGGTCAGAACGCACTGGTCAGAAACACTTTGGTCGAAAACACACTAGTCAGAAACACACTGGTGAGAAACACGCTCGTCAGAAACACAGTGGTCAGAAACACAGTGGTCGGGAACAAACTGGTCAGAAACACAGTGGTCAGAAACACAGTGGTCAGAAACACAGCGGTCAGAAGCACAGTGGACAGGAACACACCGGTCAGAAACACACTGGTCAGAAACACATTGGTCAGAAACACACTGGTCAGAACACAGTGGTCATAAACACAGAGGTCAGAAACACAGTGGTCAGAAACACAGTGGTCAGAAACACACTGGTCAGAAACACACTGGTCAGAATAACAGTGGTCCGAAACACAGTGGTCAGAAACACAGTGGTAAGAAACACAGTGGTTATAAACACAATTGTCAGAAACACAGTGGTCAGAAACACAGTGGTCAGAAACACAGTGGTCAGAAACACAGTGGTCAGAAACACAGTGGTAAGAAACACAGTGGTTATAAACACAATTGTCAGAAACACAGTGGTCAGAAACACAGTGGTCAGAAACACAGTGGTCAGAAACACAGTGGTCAGGAACACAGTGGACAGAAACATGCTGGTCATAAACACGGTGGTCAGAAACACACTGGGTAGAGACATATTGGTCAGAAACACAATGGTCAGAAACACGGTGGTCAGAAACACACTGGTCAGAAACGCACTGGTCAGAAACAAAGTGATCGGAAACACACTCGTCAGAAACACAGTGGTCATAAACACAGTGGTTAGAAACACAGTGGTCAGAAACACACTGGTCAGAAACCCACTGGTCAGAAACACACTGGTCAGAACCACATTGGTCAGAAGCACACTGGTCAGAAACACAGTGGTCAGAAACACACTGGTCAGAAACCCACTGGTCAGAAACACACTGGTCAGAACCACATTGGTCAGAAGCACACTGGTCAGAAACACAGTGGTCATAAAAACAGTGGTCAGAAACACAATGGTCAGAAACACAGTGGTCTGAAACACACTGGTCAGAAGCGCACTGGTCAGAAACACACTGGTAAGTACCACATTTGTCAGAAACACACTGGTCAAAAACACAGTGGTCAGAAACACAGTGGTCAGAAACACAGTGGTCAGAAACAAAGTGGTCAGAAACATACTGGTCAGCAACGAAGTGGTCAGAACCACAGTGGTCCGAAACACACTGGTCAGAAACACGCTGGTCAGAAACACAGTGGTCCGGAACATACTGGACAGAAACATAGTGGTCGGAAACACAGTGGTCAGAAACACACTAGTTAGAAACACAATGGTCGTAAACACACTGTTCAGAAAAACAGTAGTCATAAACACAGTGGTCAGAAACACAGTGGTAATAAACACACTGGTCAGAAACACACTGGTCAGAAACACAGTGGTCAGAAACACAGTGGTCAGAAACACACTGGTCAGACACACAGAGGTCAGAAACACGGTGGTCAGAAACACACTGGTAAAAAACACAGTGGTCAGAAACACAGTGGTCAGAAACGCTGTGGTCAGAAACACAGTGGTCAGAACGCACTGGTCATAAACACAGTGGTCAGAAACACACTGGTCAGACACACAGAGGTCAGAAACACAGTGGTCAGAAACACACTGGTAAAAAACACAGTGGTCAGAAACACACTGCTCAGAAACACACTGGTCAGAAACACAGTAGTCAGAAGCACAGTGGTCGGGAACACACTGGTCAGAAACACAGTGGTCAGAAGCATAGTGGTCAGAAACACAGTGGTCAGAAACACACTGGTCAGAACCACACTGGTCACAAACACAGTGGTCAGAAACACAGTGGTCAGAACACAGTGGTCAGAAGCACAGTGGTCAGAAACACAGTGGTCAGAAACACGGTGGTCAGAAACACAAAGGTCAGAAACACAGTGGTCAGAAACACAGTGGTCCGAAACACACTGGTCAGCAACACAGTGGCCAGAAACACACGGGTCAGAACACAGTGGTCAGAAACACAGTGGTCAGAAACGCATTGGTCAGAAACGCACTGATCAGAGGCACACTGGTCAGAAACACAGTGGTCAGAATCACAGTGGTTAGAAACACACTGGTCAGAAACACAGTGGTCAGAAACATAGTGGTCAGAAACACAGTGGTCAGAAACACAGTGGACAGAAACACACTGGTCAGAATCACAGTGGTCAGAAACACATTGGTCGGGAACACGCTGGTCAGAAACACAGTGGTCAGAAACACCGTGGTCAGAAACACAGTGGTAAGAAACACAGCGGTCAGAAACACATTGGTCAGAAACACAGTGGTCAGAAACGCACTGGTCAGAAACACAGTGGTCAGAAACACACTGGTCAGCAACACAGTGGCCAGAAACACACGGGTCAGAACACAGTGGTCAGAAACACAGTGGTCAGAAACGCATTGGTCAGAAACGCACTGATCAGAGGCACACTGGTCAGAAACACAGTGGTCAGAATCACAGTGGTTAGAAACACACTGGTCAGAAACACAGTGGTCAGAAACATAGTGGTCAGAAACACAGTGGTCAGAAACACAGTGGACAGAAACACACTGGTCAGAATCACAGTGGTCAGAAACACATTGGTCGGGAACACGCTGGTCAGAAACACAGTGGTCAGAAACACCGTGGTCAGAAACACAGTGGTAAGAAACACAGCGGTCAGAAACACATTGGTCAGAAACACAGTGGTCAGAAACGCACTGGTCAGAAACACAGTGGTCAGAAACACACTGGTCAGCAACACAGTGGCCAGAAACACACGGGTCAGAACACAGTGGTCAGAAACACAGTGGTCAGAAACGCATTGGTCAGAAACGCACTGATCAGAGGCACACTGGTCAGAAACACAGTGGTCAGAATCACAGTGGTTAGAAACACACTGGTCAGAAACACAGTGGTGAGAAACACAGTGGTCAGAAACACACTGGTCAGAAAAACAGTGGTCAGAAACACAGAGGTCAGAAACACAGTGGAAAGAAACACAGTGGTCAGAAACACAGTGGTCAGAAACATGGTGGTCAGAAACACAAAGGTCAGAAACACAGTGGTCAGAAACACAGTGGTCAGAAACACAGTGGTCAGAAACACACTGGTCAGAAACACGGTGGTCAGAAACACACTGGTCAAAAACGTAGTGGTCAGAAACACAATGGTCAGAAACACAGTGGTCAGAAACACAGTGGTCAGACACACAGTGGTCAGAAACACAGAGGTCAGAAACACAGTGGAAAGAAACACAGTGGTCAGAAACACAGTGGTCAGACACACAGTGGTCAGAAACACAGAGGTCAGAAACACAGTGGAAAGAAACACAGTGGTCAGAAACACAGTGGTCAGAAACACGGTGGTCAGAAACACACTGGTCAGAAACACAGTGGTCAGAAACACACTGGTCAGAAACACGGTGGTCAGAAACACACTGGTCAAAAACGTAGTGGTCAGAAACACAATGGTCAGAAACACAGTGGTCTGAAACACACTGGTCAGAAACGCACTGGTCAGAAACACGGTAATCAGAATCACATTGGCCAGAAACTCAGTGGTCAGAAACACTGTGGTCAGAAACACGGTGATCAGAAACACACTGGTCAGAAACGCACTGGTCAGAAACACAGTGGTCAGAAACACAGTGGTAAGAAACACAGTGGTCAGAAACACAGTGGTGATAAACACGGTGGTCAGAAACACACTGTTCAGAAACACACTGGTCAGAAACACATTGGTCAGAAATACACTAGTCAGAAACACACTGGTCAGAAACGCACTGGTCAGAGACACAGTGGTAAGAAACACACTGGTCAGAAACACAGTGGTCAGACACACACTGGTCAGAAACGCACTGGTCGGAAACACAGTGGTCAGAAATACACTGGTCAGAAACACAGTGGCCAGAAACACAGTGGTCAGAAACACAGTGGTCAGAAACACACTGGTCAGAAACACACTGGTCAGAAACACACTGGTCAGAAACACAGTGGTCAGAAACACAGTGGTCAGAAACACACTGGTCAGAAACACACTCGTCGGAAACACAGTGTTCAGAAACACACTGGTCAGAACACAGTGGTCAGAAACACAGTGGTCAGAAACATAGTGGTCAGAAACACACTAATCAGAGGCACACTGGTCAGAAAAACAGTGGTTACAACCCTTGTGGTCAGAAACACACTGGTCAGAAACACAGTGGTCAGAAACACAGTGGTCAGCAACACAGTGGTCCGAAACACATTGGTCAGAAACACACTGGTCAGAAACACACTGGTCAGAAAGACAGTGGTCATAAACACAGTGGTCAGCAACACAGTGAAAAGAAACACAGTGGTCAGAAACACAGTGGTCAGACACACAGTGGTCAGAAACACAGAGGTCAGAAACACTGTGGTCAGAAACACAGTGGTCAGCAACACAGTGGTCAGAAACACAGTGGTCAGAAACACTGTGTTCAGAACCACAATGGTCAGAAACATAGTGGTCAGAAACACAGTGGTCAGAAACACACTGGTCAGAAACACACTGGTCAGAAACGCACTGGTGAGAAACACAGTGGTCAGAAACACACTGGTCAGAAACACAGTGGTCAGAAGCACAGTGGTCGGAAACACAGTGGTCAGAAACGCACTGGTCAGAAACGCACTTGTCAGAAAGACACTGGTCAGAACCACATTGGTCAGAAACACACTGTTTAGAAACACAGTGGTCAGAAACACACTGGTCAGAAACAAAGTGGTCAGGAGCACAGTGATCAGAAACACACAAGTCATAAACACAGTGGTCAGAAACGCACTGGTCAAAAACACACCGGTCAGAAACCTACTGGTCAGAAACACATCGGTCAGAAACACGGTGGTCAGAAACACACTGGTCAGAAACACAGTGCTCAGAAACACAGTGGTCAGAAACACAGTGGTCAGAAACACATTGGTCAGAAACACAGTCGTCAGAAACACAGTGGTCAGATACACAGTGGTCATAAACACAGGGGTCAGAAACACAGTGTTCAGAAACAGGGAGGTCAGAAACATTGTGGTCAGAAACACAGTGGTCAGAAACACAGTGGTCAGAAACACAGTGGTCAGAAACACACTGGTCAGAAATACGGTGGTCAGAAACACACTGTTTAGACACATAGTGGTCAGAAACACATTGGTCAGAAACACAGTGGACAGAAACACACTGGTCAGAAACGCAGTGGTCAGAAACACAGTGGTCAGAAACACACTGGTCAGAAACACAGTGGCCAGAAACACAGTGGTCAGAAATACACTGGTCATAAGAACACTGGTCAGAAACAAACTGGTCAAAACCACATTGGACAGAAACACATTGGTCAGCAACACAGTAGTCAGAAACACAGTGGTCAGAAACACAGTGGTCAGAAACACAGCGGTCGGAAACACAGTGGTCACAATGACATTGGTCAGAAACACAGCGGTCGGAAACACAGTGGTCACAATGACATTGGTCAGAAACACAGCGGTCGGAAACACAGTGGTCACAATGACATTGGTCAGAAACACAGCGGTCGGAAACACAGTGGTCACAATGACATTGGTCAGAAACACAGCGGTCGGAAACACAGTGGTCACAATGACATTGGTCAGAAACACAGCGGTCGGAAACACAGTGGTCACAATGACATTGGTCAGAAACACAGCGGTCGGAAACACAGTGGTCACAATGACATTGGTCAGAAACACAGCGGTCGGAAACACAGTGGTCACAATGACATTGGTCAGAAACACAGCGGTCGGAAACACAGTGGTCACAATGACATTGGTCAGAAACACAGCGGTCGGAAACACAGTGGTCAGAAACACACTGGTCAGACACACAGCGGTCAGAAACACAGTCGTCAGAAACACACTGGTCTGAAACAAAGTGGTCAGAAACACACTGGTTAGAAACACAGTGGTCAGAAACACAGTGGTCGGAACGCACTGGTCCGAAACACACTGGTCAGAAACACAGTGGTCAGAAACGGAGTGCTGGGGAACACACTGGTCAGAAACACAGTGGTCAGAAACGCAGTGGTCAGAAATAAAGTGGTCAGAAACACACTGGTCAGAAACACACTGGTCAGAAACACACTGGTCAGAAACACACTGGTCAGAACACAGTGGTCAGAACACAGTGGTCAGAAACACAGTGGTCAGAAACACAGCGGTCAGAAACACACTGGTCAGAAACACAGTGGTCAGAAACACACTTGTCAGAAACACAGTGGTTAGAAACACACTTGTCAGAAACAGACTGGTCAGAAAAACAGTGGTCAGAAACACAGCGGTCAGAAACACACTGGTCAGAAACACAGTGGTCAGAAACACACTTGTCAGAAACACAGTGGTTAGAAACACACTTGTCAGAAACAGACTGGTCAGAAAAACAGTGGTGAGAAACGCAGTGGTCAGAAACACAGTGGTAAAAAAGACAGTGGTCTGAAACACAGTGGTCAGAAACACAGTGGTCACAATGACATTGGTCAGAAACACAGTGGTCAGAAACACAGTGGTCAGAAACACACTGGTCAGAAGCGCACTGGTCTGAAACACACTGGTCAGTACCACATTTGTCATAAACACACTGGTCAAAAACACAGTGGTCAGAAACACAGTGGTCAGAAACACACTGGTCAGAAACATACTGGTCAGCAACAAAGTGGTCAGAAACACAGTGGTCCGGAACACACTGGTCAGAAACACACTGGTCAGAAACACTGTGGTCCGGAACACACTGGACAGAAACATAGTGGTCAGAAACACAGTGGTCAGAAACACACTAGTCAGAAAAAACAGTGGTCGTAAACACATTGTTCAGAAAAACAGTAGTCATAAACACAGTGGTCAGACACATAGTGGTCATAAACACATTGGTCAGAAACACACTGGTCAGAAACACAGTGGTCAGAAACACAGTGGTCAGAAACACACTGGTCAGACACACAGAGGTCAGAAACACAGTGGTCAGAAACACACTGGTAAAAAACACAGTGGTCAGAAACACACTGGTCAGAAACACAGTGGTCAGAAACACAGTGGTCAGAAACACACTGGTCAGACACACAGAGGTCAGAAACACAGTGGTCAGAAACACACTGGTAAAAAACACAGTGGTCAGAAACACAGTGGTCAGAAACGCTGTGGTCAGAAACACAGTGGTCAGAACGCACTGGCCAGAAACACAGTGGTCAGAAACACACTGGTCAGACACACAGAGGTCAGAAACACAGTGGTCAGAAACACATTGGTAAAAAACACAGTGGTCAGAAACACACTGCTCAGAAACACACTGGTCAGAAACACAGTGGTCAGAAGCACAGTGGTCGGGAACACACTGGTCAGAAACACAGTGGTCAGAAGCATAGTGGTCAGAAACACAGTGGTCAGAAACACACTGGTCAGAACCACACTGGTCACAAACACAGTGGTCAGAAACACAGTGGTCAGAAACACACTGGTCAAAACACAGTGGTCAGAAACACACTGGTCAAAAACACAGTGGTCAGAAACACAGTGGACAGAAACACACTGGTCAGAATCACGGTGGTCAGAAACACACTGGTCAGGAACACGCTGGTCAGAAAAACAGTGGTCAGAAACACCGTGGTCAGAAACACAGTGGTAAGAAACACAGCGGTCAGAAACACATTGGACACAAACACAGTGGTCAGAAACTCAGTGGTCAGAAACACAGTGGTCATAAATTCCGTGGTCAGAAACACACTGGTCAGAAACACGGTGGTCAGAAACACACTGGTCAGAAACGCACTGGTCATAAACACATTGGTCAGAAACACAGTGGTCAGAAACGCATTGGTCAGAAACACACTGATCAGAGGCACACTGGTCAGAAACACAGTGGTCAGAATCACAGTGGTCAGAAACACACTGGTCAGAAACACGGTGGTCAGAAACACTCTGGTCAGAAACGCACTGGTCATAAACACATTGGTCAGAAACACAGTGGTCAGAAACGCATTGGTCAGAAACACACTGATCAGAGGCACACTGGTCAGAAACACAGTGGTCAGAATCACAGTGGTCAGAAACACACTGGTCAGAAACACGGTGGTCAGAAACACTCTGGTCAGAAACGCACTGGTCATAAACACATTGGTCAGAAACACAGTGGTCAGAAACGCATTGGTCAGAAACACACTGATCAGAGGCACACTGGTCAGAAACACAGTGGTCAGAATCACAGTGGTCAGAAACACACTGGTCAGAAACACGGTGGTCAGAAACACTCTGGTCAGAAACGCACTGGTCATAAACACATTGGTCAGAAACACAGTGGTCAGAAACGCATTGGTCAGAAACACACTGATCAGAGGCACACTGGTCAGAAACACAGTGGTCAGAATCACAGTGGTCAGAAACACACTGGTCAGAAACACGGTGGTCAGAAACACACTGGTCAGAAACGCACTGGTCAGAAACACGGTAATCAGAATCACATTGGCCAGAAACTCAGTGGTCAGAAACACTGTGGTCAGAAACACGGTGATCAGAAACACACTGGTCAGAAACGCACTGGTCAGAAACACACTGGTCAGAACCACATTGGTCAGAAACACAATGGTCAGAAACACAGTGGTCAGAAACACAGTGGTCAGAAACACACTGGTCATATACACGGTGGTCAGAAACACACTGGTCAGAAACAAAGTGGTCAGAAACACAGTGGTCAGAAACACACAAGTCATAAACACAGTGGTCAGAAACACACTGGTCATATACACGGTGGTCAGAAACACACTGGTCAGAAACAAAGTGGTCAGAAACACAGTGGTCAGAAACACACAAGTCATAAACACAGTGGTCAGAAATGCACTGGTCAGAAACACACTGGTCAGAAACGCACTAGTCAGAAACACATCCGTCAGAAGCACAGTGGTCAGAAACACACTGGTCAGAAACACAGTGGTCAGAAACACAGTGGTCATAAACCAAGTGGTCAACGACAAAGTTGTCAGAGACACAGTGGTCAGAAACACAGTGGTCAGAAACACAGTGGTCAGAAACACAGTGGTAAGAAACACAGTGGTCAGAAACACAGTGGTGATAAACACGGTGGTCAGAAACACACTGGTCAGAAACGCACTGGTCAGAGACACAGTGGTAAGAAACACACTGGTCAGAAACACAGTGGTCAGACACGCACTGGTCAGAAACGCACTGGTCGGAAACACAGTGGTCAGAAATACACTGGTCAGAAACACAGTGGCCAGAAACACAGTGGTCAGAAACACAGTGGTCAGAAACACACTGGTCAGAAACACACTGGTCAGAAACACACTGGTGAGAACCACATTGGACAGAAACACACTGGTCAGAAACACAGTGGTCAGAAACACAGTGGTCAGAAACACAGTGGTGAGAAACACAGTGGTCAGAAACACAGTGGTCAGAAACACACTGGTCAGAAACACACTCGTCAGAAACACAGTGGTCAGAAACACACTGGTCAGAAACACACTCGTCAGAAACACAGTGTTCAGAAACACACTGGTCAGAACACAGTGGTCAGAAACACAGTGGTCAGAAACACAGTGGTCAGAAACACACTAATCAGAGGCACACTGGTCAGAAAAACAGTGGTTACAACCCTTGTGGTAAGAAACACACTGGTCAGAAACACAGTGGTCAGAAACACAGTGGTCAGCAACACAGTGGTCCGAAACACATTGGTCAGAAACACACTGGTCAGAAACACACTCGTCAGAAAGACAGTGGTCATAAACACAGTGGTCAGCAACACAGTGGTAAGAAACACAGTGGTCAGAAACACAGTGGTCAGAGACACACTGGTCAGAAACACACTCGTCAGAAACACAGTGGTCAGAAACACAGTGGTCCGAAACACAGTGGTCAGAAACACACTGGTCAGAACACAGTGGTCAGAACACAGTGGTCAGAAACACAGTGGTCAGAAACGCACTGGTCAGAAACGCACTGGTCGGAAACACAGTGGTCAGAAATACACTGGTCAGAAACACAGTGGCCAGAAACACAGTGGTCAGAAACACAGTGGTCAGCAACACAGTGGTCCGAAACACAGTGGTCAGAAACACACTGGTCAGAACACAGTGGTCAGAACACAGTGGTCAGAAACACAGTGGTCAGAAACGCACTGGTCAGAAACGCACTGGTCGGAAACACAGTGGTCAGAAATACACTGGTCAGAAACACAGTGGCCAGAAACACAGTGGTCAGAAACACAGTGGTCAGCAACACAGTGGTCCGAAACACAGTGGTCAGAAACACACTGGTCAGAACACAGTGGTCAGAACACAGTGGTCAGAAACACAGTGGTCAGAAACGCACTGGTCAGAAACGCACTGGTCGGAAACACAGTGGTCAGAAATACACTGGTCAGAAACACAGTGGCCAGAAACACAGTGGTCAGAAACACAGTGGTCAGCAACACAGTGGTCCGAAACACAGTGGTCAGAAACACACTGGTCAGAACACAGTGGTCAGAACACAGTGGTCAGAAACACAGTGGTCAGAAACGCACTGGTCAGAAACGCACTGGTCGGAAACACAGTGGTCAGAAATACACTGGTCAGAAACACAGTGGCCAGAAACACAGTGGTCAGAAACACAGTGGTCAGCAACACAGTGGTCCGAAACACAGTGGTCAGAAACACACTGGTCAGAACACAGTGGTCAGAACACAGT
Source organism: Penium margaritaceum (assembly GCA_023375785.1). Classification (NCBI taxonomy): domain Eukaryota; kingdom Viridiplantae; phylum Streptophyta; class Zygnematophyceae; order Desmidiales; family Peniaceae; genus Penium; species Penium margaritaceum. The sequence continues at coordinate 61,788 of SZWC01014037.1, forward strand.
GGTCAGAAACACAGTGGTCAGAAACGCACTGGTCAGAAACGCACTGGTCGGAAACACAGTGGTCAGAAATACACTGGTCAGAAACACAGTGGCCAGAAACACAGTGGTCAGAAACACAGTGGTCAGCAACACAGTGGTCCGAAACACAGTGGTCAGAAACACACTGGTCAGAACACAGTGGTCAGAACACAGTGGTCAGAAACACAGTGGTCAGAAACGCACTGGTCAGAAACGCACTGGTCGGAAACACAGTGGTCAGAAATACACTGGTCAGAAACACAGTGGCCAGAAACACAGTGGTCAGAAACACAGTGGTCAGCAACACAGTGGTCCGAAACACAGTGGTCAGAAACACACTGGTCAGAACACAGTGGTCAGAACACAGTGGTCAGAAACACAGTGGTCAGAAACGCACTGGTCAGAAACGCACTGGTCGGAAACACAGTGGTCAGAAATACACTGGTCAGAAACACAGTGGCCAGAAACACAGTGGTCAGAAACACAGTGGTCAGCAACACAGTGGTCCGAAACACAGTGGTCAGAAACACACTGGTCAGAACACAGTGGTCAGAACACAGTGGTCAGAAACACAGTGGTCAGAAACGCACTGGTCAGAAACGCACTGGTCGGAAACACAGTGGTCAGAAATACACTGGTCAGAAACACAGTGGCCAGAAACACAGTGGTCAGAAACACAGTGGTCAGCAACACAGTGGTCCGAAACACAGTGGTCAGAAACACACTGGTCAGAAACGCACTGGTCAGAAACACACTGGTCAGAAACACAGTGGTCAGAAACACAGTGGTCAGAAACACACTGGTCAGACACACAGAGGTCAGAAACACAGTGGTCAGAAACACACTGGTAAAAAACACAGTGGTCGGAAGAACAGTGGTCAGAAACGCTGTGGTCAGAAACACAGTGGTCAGAATGCACTGGTCAGAAACACAGTGGTCAGAAACACACTAGTCAGAAGCACACTGGTCAGAAACACACTACTCAGAAACACACTGGTCAGAAACACAGTGGTCAGAAGCACAGTGGTCGGGAACACACTGGTCAGAAACACTGTGGTCAGAAGCACAGTGGTCAGAAACACAGTGGTCAGAAACACACTGGTCAGAACAACACTGGTCTCAAACACAGTGGTCAGAAACACAGTGGTCAGAACACAGTGGTCAGAAGCATAGTGGTGAGAAACACAGTGGTCAGAAACACCCTGATCAGAGGCACACTGGTCAGAAACACAGTGGTAAAAAACACAGTGGTCAGAAACACACTGGTCAGAAACACAGTGGTCAGAAACACAGTGGACAGAAACACACTGGTCAGAAACACAGTGGTCAGAAACACACTGGTCAGGAACACACTGGTCAAAACAACAGTGGTCAGAAACACAGTGGTCAGAAACACAGTGGTGAGAAACACAGCGGTCAGAAACACAGTGGTCACAAACACAGTGGTCAGAAACACAGTGGTCAGAAACTCAGTGGTCAGAAACACAGCGGTCAGAAACACCGTGTTCAGAAACACACTGGTCAGAAACACGGTGGTCAGAAACACACTGGTCAGAAACGCACTGGTCATAAACACATTGGTCAGAAACACAGTGGTCAGAAACACAGTGGTCAGAAACACACTGGTCAGAAACACGGTGGTCAGAAACACACTGGTCAGAAACGCACTGGTCATAAACACATTGGTCAGAAACACAGTGGTCAGAAACACAGTGGTCAGAAACACATTGGTCAGAAACACACTGGTCAGAAACGCACTGGTCAGAAACACATTGGTCAGAACCACATTGGTCAGAAACACACTGGTCAGAAACACAGTGGTCAGAAACACAGTGGTCAAAAACACACTGCTCAGAAACACAGTGGTCAGAAACACACTGGTCAGAAACAATGTGGTAAGAAACACAGTGGTTAGAAACACACAAGTCAGAAACACAGTGGTTTGAAACGCACTGGTCAGAAACACAATGGTCAGAAACACAGTGGTCAGAAACACAGTGGTCAGAAACACAGTGGTCAGAAACACGCTGGTCAGAAACACGGTGGTCAGAAACACACTGGTCAGAAACACGGTGGTCAGAAACACACTGGTCAGAAACACGGTGGTCAGAAACACACTGGTCAGAAACAATGTGGTAAGAAACACAGTGGTCAGAAACACAGTGGTCAGAAACATAGTGGTCAGAAACATAGAGGTCAGAAACACAGTGGTCAGAAACACAGTGGTCAGAAACACAGTGGTCAGAAACACACTGGTCAGGAACACGGTGGTCAGAAACACACTGGTCAAAAACGTAGTGGTCAGAAACACAATGGTCAGAAACACAGTGGTCTGAAACACGCTGGTCAGAAAAGCACTGGTCAGAAACACAGTAATCAGAATCACATTGGCCAGAAACTCAGTGGTCAGAAACACTGTGGTCAGAAACACGGTGATCAGAAACACACTGGTCAGAAACGCACTGGTCAGAAACACACTGGTCAGAACCACATTGGTCAGAAACACACTGTTCAGAAACACAGTGGTTAGAAACACAGTGGTCAGAAACACACTGGTCATATACACGGTGGTCAGAAACACACTTGTCAGAAACAAAGTGGTCAGAAACACAGTGGTCAGAAACACACATGTCATAAACACAGTGGTCAGAAACGCACTGGTCAGAAACACACTGGTCAGAAACGCACTAGTCAGAAACACAGCCGTCAGAAGAACAGTGGTCAGAAACACACTGGTCAGAAACACAGTGGTCAGAAACACAGTGGTCAGAAACCAAGTGGTCAGAGACACAGTGGTCGGAAACACAGTGGTCAGAAACACAGTGGTCAGAAACACAGTGGTAAGAAACACAGTGGTGATAAACACGGTGGTCAGAAACACACTGTTCAGAAACACACCGGTCAGAAACACATTGGTCAGAAACACAGTGGTAAGAAACACAGTGGTGATAAACACGGTGGTCAGAAACACACTGTTCAGAAACACACCGGTCAGAAACACATTGGTCAGAAACACACTGGTCAGAAACACACTGTTCAAAAGGCACTGGTCAGAAACACATTGGTACGAAACACACTGGTCAGAAACACAGTGGTCAGAAAGACACTGGTCAGAAACGCACTGGTCGGAAACACAGTGGTCAGAAACACACTGGTCAGAAACACAGTGGCCAGAAACACAGTGGTCAGAAACACAGTGGTCAGAAACACACTGGTCAGAAACACACTGGTCAGAAACACAGTGGCCAGAAACACAGTGGTCAGAAACACAGTGGTCAGAAACACACTGGTCAGAAACACACTGGTCAGAAACACACTGGTCAGAACCACATTGGACAGAAACACACTGGTCAGACACACGGTGTTCAGAAACACAGTGGTCTGAGACACAGTGGTGAGAAACACAGTGGTCAGAAACACAGTGGTCAGAAACACAGTGGTCAGAAACACACTGGTCAGAAACACACTAGTCAGAAATACAGTGTTCAGAAACACACTGGTCAGAACACAGTTGTCAGAAACACAGTGGTCAGAAACACACTAATCAGAGGCACACTGGTCAGAAAAACAGTGGTTACAACCCCAGTGGTCTGAAACACACTGGTCAGAAACACTGTGGTCAGAAACACAGTGGTCAGCAGCACAGTGGTCAAAAACACACTGCTCAGAAACACAGTGGTCAGAAACACACTGGTCAGAAACAATGTGGTCAGAAACACAGTGGTTAGAAACACACAAGTCAGAAACACAGTGGTTTGAAACGCACTGGTCAGAAACACAATGGTCAGAAACACAGTGGTCAGAAACACAGTGGTCAGAAACACAGTGGTCAGAAACACAGTGGTTAGAAACACACAAGTCAGAAACACAGTGGTTTGAAACGCACTGGTCAGAAACACAATGGTCAGAAACACAGTGGTCAGAAACACAGTGGTCAGAAACACAGTGGTCAGAAACACAGTGGTCCGAAACACACTGGTCAGCAACACAGTGGCCAGAAACACACTGGTCAGAACACAGTGGTCAGAAACACAGTGGTCAGAAACACATTGGCCAGAAACACACTGATCAGAGGCACACTGGTCAGAAACACAGTGGTCAGAAACACAGTGGCCAGAAACACACTGGTCAGAACACAGTGGTCAGAAACACAGTGGTCAGAAACACATTGGCCAGAAACACACTGATCAGAGGCACACTGGTCAGAAACACAGTGGTCAGAATCACAATGGTTAGAAACACACTGGTCAGAAACACAGTGGTGAGAAACACAGTGGTCAGAAACACACTGGTCAGAAAAACAGTGGTCAGAAACACAGAGGTCAGAAACAATGTGGTGAGAAACACAGTGGTCAGAAACACAGTGGTCAGAAACATAGTGGTCAGAAACACAGAGGTCAGAAACACAGTGGTCAGAAACACAGTGATCAGAAACACAGTGGTCAGAAACACACTGGTCAGAAACACGGTGGTCAGAAACACACTGGTCAAAAACGTAGTGGTCAGAAACACAATGGTCAGAAACACAGTGGTCTGAAACACGCTGGTCAGAAACACACTGGTCAGAAACACGGTGGTCAGAAACACACTGGTCAAAAACGTAGTGGTCAGAAACACAATGGTCAGAAACACAGTGGTCTGAAACACGCTGGTCAGAAACGCACTGGTCAGAAACACAGTAATCAGAATCACATTGGCCAGAAACTCAGTGGTCAGAAACACCGTGGTCAGAAACACGGTGATCAGAAACACACTGGTCAGAAACGCACTGGTCAGAAACACACTGGTCAGAACAACATTGGTCAGAAACACACTGTTCAGAAACACAGTGGTTAGAAACACAGTGGTCAGAAACACACTGGTCATATACACGGTGGTCAGAAACACACTGGTCAGACACAAAGTGGTCAGAAACACAGTGGTCAGAAACACACAAGTCATAAACACAGTGGTCAGAAACGCACTGGTCAGAAACACACTGGTCAGAAACGCACTAGTCAGAAACACAGCCGTCAGAAGAACAGTGGTCAGAAACACACTGGTCAGAAACACAGTGGTCAGAAACACAGTGGTGATAAACACGGTGGTCAGAAACACACTGTTCAGAAACACACCGGTCAGAAACACATTGGTCAGAAACACACTGGTCAGAAACACACTGGTCAAAAGGCACTGTTCAGAAACACATTGGTAAGAAACACACTGGTCAGAAACACAGTGGTCCGAAACACACCGGTCAGAAACGCACTGGTCGGAAACACAGTGGTCAGAAACACACTGGTCAGAAACACAGTGGCCAGAAACACAGTGGTCAGAAACACAGTGGTCAGAAACACACTGGTCAGAAACACAGTGGCCAGAAACACAGTGGTCAGAAACACAGTGGTCAGAAACACACTGGTCAGAAACACACTGGTCAGAAACACACTGGTCAGAACCACATTGGACAGAAACACACTGGTCAGACACACAGTGTTCAGAAACACAGTGGTCAGAGACACCGTGGTGAGAAACACAGTGGTCAGAAACACAGTGGTCAGAAACACACTGGTCAGAAACACACTAGTCAGAAATACAGTGTTCAGAAACACACTAGTCAGAACACAGTTGTCAGAAACACAGTGGTCAGAAACACACTAATCAGAGGCACACTGGTCACAAAAATAGTGGTTACAACCCCAGTGGTCGGAAACACACTGGTCAGAAACACAGTGGTCAGAAACACAGTGGTCAGCAACACAGTGGTCAGAAACACATTGGTCAGAAACACACTGGTCAGAAACACACTGGTCAGAAAAACAGTGGTCATAAACACAGTGGTCAGAAACACAGTGGTAAGAAACACAGTGGTCAGAAACAGAGTGGTCAAACACACAGTGGTCAGAAACACAGAGGTCAGAAACACTGTGGTCAGAAACACAGAGGTCAGAAACAATGTGGTGAGAAACACAGTAGTCAGAAACACAGTGGTCAGAAACATAGTGGTCAGAAACATAGTGGTCAGAAACACAGTGGTCAGAAACACACTGGTCAGAAACACACTGGTCAGAAACGCACTGGTGAGAAACACAGTGGTCATAAACACACTGGTCAGAAACAAAGTGGTCAGAAGCACAATGGTCAGAAACACAGTGGTCAGAAACACACTGGTCAGAAACGCACTTGTCAGAAACACACTGGTCAGAACCACATTGGTCAAAAACACACTGTTCAGAAACAAAGTGGTCAGAAAGACACTGGTCAGACACACAGTGGTCAGAAACACACTGGTCAGAAACAAAGTGGTCAGAAGCACAGTGGTCAGAAACACACTGGTCAAAAACACACCGGTCAGAAACCCGCTGGTCAGAAACACTGCGGTCAGAAACGCGGTGGTCAGAAACACACTAGTCAGAAACACAGTGCTCAGAAACACAGTGGTCAGAAACACAGTGGTCGGAAACACAGTGGTCAGAAACACAGTGGTCAGATACACAGTGGTCATAAACACAGTGGTCAGAAACAAAGTGGTCAGAAGCACAGTGGTCAGAAACACACTGGTCAGAAACGCACTAGTCAGAAACACAGCCGTCAGAAGAACAGTGGTCAGAAACACACTGGTCAGAAACACGGTGGTCAGAAACACACTGGTCAGAAACGCACTAGTCAGAAACACAGCCGTCAGAAGAACAGTGGTCAGAAACACACTGGTCAGAAACACGGTGGTCAGAAACACACTGGTCAGAAACGCACTGGTGAGAAACACAGTGGTCAGAAACACACTGGTCAGAAACACAGTGGCCAGAAACACACTGGTCAGAACACAGTGGTCAGAAACACAGTGGTCAGAAACACATTGGCCAGAAACACACTGATCAGAGGCACACTGGTCAGAAACACAGTGGTCAGAATCACAATGGTTAGAAACACACTGGTCAGAAACACAGTGGTGAGAAACACAGTGGTCAGAAACACACTGGTCAGAAAAACAGTGGTCAGAAACACAGAGGTCAGAAACAATGTGGTGAGAAACACAGTGGTCAGAAACACAGTGGTCAGAAACATAGTGGTCAGAAACACAGAGGTCAGAAACACAGTGGTCAGAAACACAGTGATCAGAAACACAGTGGTCAGAAACACACTGGTCAGAAACACGGTGGTCAGAAACACACTGGTCAAAAACGTAGTGGTCAGAAACACAATGGTCAGAAACACAGTGGTCTGAAACACACTGGTCAGAAACGCAGTGGTCAGAATCACACTAGTCAGAAACACAGTGCTCAGAAACACGGTGGTCAGAAACACAGTGGTCAGCAACACAGTGGTCAGAAACACAGTGGTCAGCAACACAGTGGTCAGAAACACAGTGGTCAGCAACACAGTGGTCAGAAACACAGTGGTCAGCAACACAGTGGTCAGAAACACAGTGGTCAGCAACACAGTGGTCAGAAACACAGTGGTCAGCAACACAGTGGTCAGAAACACAGTGGTCAGCAACACAGTGGTCAGAAACACAGTGGTCAGCAACACAGTGGTCAGAAACACAGTGGTCAGCAACACAGTGGTCAGAAACACAGTGGTCAGCAACACAGTGGTCAGAAACACAGTGGTCAGCAACACAGTGGTCAGAAACACAGTGGTCAGCAACACAGTGGTCAGAAACACAGTGGTCAGCAACACAGTGGTCAGAAACACAGTGGTCAGCAACACAGTGGTCAGAAACACAGTGGTCAGCAACACAGTGGTCAGAAACACAGTGGTCAGCAACACAGTGGTCAGAAACACAGTGGTCAGAAACAAAGTGGTCAGAAAGACACTGGTCAGACACACAGTGGTCAGAAACACACTGGTCAGAAACAAAGTGGTCAGAAGCACAGTGGTCAGAAACACACTGGTCAAAAACACACCGGTCAGAAACCCGCTGGTCAGAAACACTGCGGTCAGAAACGCAGTGGTCAGAAACACACTAGTCAGAAACACAGTGCTCAGAAACACAGTGGTCAGAAACACAGTGGTCAGAAACACATTGGTCAGAAACACAGTAGTCAGAAACACAGTGGTCAGAACACAGTGGTCAGAAACACGGTGGTCAGAAGCACAGTGGACAGGAACACACCGGTCAGAAACACACTGGTCAGAAACACATTGGTCATAAACACACTGGTCAAAACACAGTGGTCAGAAACACAGAGGTCAGAAACACAGTGGTCAGAAACACACTGATCTGAGGCACAATGGTCAGAAACACAGTGTTCGGAAACACAGTGGTGAGAAACACACTGGTCAGAAACACACTGGTCAGAAAAACAGTGGTCAGAAACACAGTGGTCAGAAACACAGTGGTAAGAAACACAGTGGTTATAAACACAATTGTCAGAAACACAGTAATCAGAAACACAGTGGTCAGAAACACAGTGGTCAGAAACACAGTGGTCAGGAACACAGTGGTCAGAAACACGCTGGTCAGAAACACGGTGGTCCGAAACACACTGGGCAGAGACATATTGGTCAGAAACACAATGGTCAGAAACACAGTGGTCAGAAACACACTGGTCAGAAACTCACTGGTCAGAAACAAAGTGATCAGAAAAACACTCGTCAGAAACACAGTGGTCAGAAACACAGTGGTTAGAAACACAGTGGTCAGAAACACACTGGTCAGAAACCCACTGGTCAGAAACACACTGGTCAGAACCACATTGGTCAGAAACACAGTGGTTAGAAACACAGTGGTCAGAAACACACTGGTCAGAAACCCACTGGTCAGAAACACACTGGTCAGAACCACATTGGTCAGAAGCACACTGGTCAGAAACACACTGGTCAGTACCACATTTGTCAGAAAAACACTGATGAAAAACACAGTGGTCAGAAACACAGTGGTCAGAAACACAGTGGTCAGAAACAAAGTGGTCAGAAACATACTGGTCAGCAACGAAGCGGTCAGAAACACAGTGGTCCGAAACACACTGGTCAGAAACACACTGGTCAGAAACACAGTGGTCAGAATCACAGTGGTTAGAAACACACTGGTCAGAAACACAGTGGTGAGAAACACAGTGGTCAGAAACACACTGGTCAGAAGAACAGTGGTCAGAAACACAGAGATCAGAAACACAGTGGTAAGAAACACAGTGGTCAGAAACACAGTGGTCAGAAACATAGTGGTCAGAAACACAGAGGTCAGAAACACAGTGGTCAGAAACACAGTGGTCAGAAACACAGTGGTCAGAAACACACTAGTCAGAGGCACACTGGTCAGAAAAACAGTGGTTACAACCCCAGTGGTCAGAAACACACTGGTCAGAAGAACAGTGGTCAGAAACACACTGGTCAGACACACAGAGGTCAGAAACACATTGGTCAGAAACACACTGGTCAGAAACGCACTAGTCAGAAACACAGCCGTCAGAAGAACAGTGGTCAGAAACACACTGGTCAGACACACAGAGGTCAGAAACACATTGGTCAGAAACACACTGGTCAGAAACGCACTAGTCAGAAACACAGCCGTCAGAAGAACAGTGGTCAGAAACACACTGGTCAGACACACAGAGGTCAGAAACACATTGGTCAGAAACACACTGGTCAGAAACGCACTAGTCAGAAACACAGCCGTCAGAAGAACAGTGGTCAGAAACACACTGGTCAGACACACAGAGGTCAGAAACACATTGGTCAGAAACACACTGGTCAGAAACGCACTAGTCAGAAACACAGCCGTCAGAAGAACAGTGGTCAGAAACACACTGGTCAGACACACAGAGGTCAGAAACACATTGGTCAGAAACACACTGGTCAGAAACGCACTAGTCAGAAACACAGCCGTCAGAAGAACAGTGGTCAGAAACACACTGGTCAGACACACAGAGGTCAGAAACACATTGGTCAGAAACACACTGGTCAGAAACGCACTAGTCAGAAACACAGCCGTCAGAAGAACAGTGGTCAGAAACACACTGGTCAGACACACAGAGGTCAGAAACACATTGGTCAGAAACACACTGGTCAGAAACGCACTAGTCAGAAACACAGCCGTCAGAAGAACAGTGGTCAGAAACACACTGGTCAGACACACAGAGGTCAGAAACACATTGGTCAGAAACACACTGGTCAGAAACGCACTAGTCAGAAACACAGCCGTCAGAAGAACAGTGGTCAGAAACACACTGGTCAGACACACAGAGGTCAGAAACACATTGGTCAGAAACACACTGGTCAGAAACGCACTAGTCAGAAACACAGCCGTCAGAAGAACAGTGGTCAGAAACACACTGGTCAGACACACAGAGGTCAGAAACACATTGGTCAGAAACACACTGGTCAGAAACGCACTAGTCAGAAACACAGCCGTCAGAAGAACAGTGGTCAGAAACACACTGGTCAGACACACAGAGGTCAGAAACACATTGGTCAGAAACACACTGGTCAGAAACGCACTAGTCAGAAACACAGCCGTCAGAAGAACAGTGGTCAGAAACACACTGGTCAGACACACAGAGGTCAGAAACACATTGGTCAGAAACACACTGGTCAGAAACGCACTAGTCAGAAACACAGCCGTCAGAAGAACAGTGGTCAGAAACACACTGGTCAGACACACAGAGGTCAGAAACACATTGGTCAGAAACACACTGGTCAGAAACGCACTAGTCAGAAACACAGCCGTCAGAAGAACAGTGGTCAGAAACACACTGGTCAGACACACAGAGGTCAGAAACACATTGGTCAGAAACACACTGGTCAGAAACGCACTAGTCAGAAACACAGCCGTCAGAAGAACAGTGGTCAGAAACACACTGGTCAGACACACAGAGGTCAGAAACACATTGGTCAGAAACACACTGGTCAGAAACGCACTAGTCAGAAACACAGCCGTCAGAAGAACAGTGGTCAGAAACACACTGGTCAGACACACAGAGGTCAGAAACACATTGGTCAGAAACACACTGGTCAGAAACGCACTAGTCAGAAACACAGCCGTCAGAAGAACAGTGGTCAGAAACACACTGGTCAGACACACAGTGGTCAGAAACACACTGGTCAGAAACACAGTGTTCAGAAACACACTGGTCAGAACACAGTGGTCAGAAACACAGTGGTCAGAAACACAGTGGTCAGAAACACACTAATCAGAGGCACACTGGTCAGAAAAACAGTGGTTACAACCCCAGTGGTCAGAAACACACTGGTCAGAAACACATTGGTCAGAAACACAACGGTCTTAAAAACACTGGTCAGAAAAACAGTGGTCATAAACACAGTGGTCAGAAACACAGTGGTAAGAAACACAATGTTCAGAAACACAGTGGTCAGACACACAGTGGTCAGAAACACAGAGGTCAGAAACACTGTGGTCAGAAACACAGTCGTCAGAAACACAGTGGTCAGAAACACAGTGGTCAGAAACACTGTGGTCAGAACCACAGTGGTCAGAAACATAGTGGTCAGAAACACAGTGGTCAGAAACACAGTAGTCAGAAACACAGTGGTCAGAAACACAGTGGTCAGATACACAGTGGTCAGAAACACAGTGGTCAGAAACACAGTGGTCAGAAACACATTGGTCAGAAACACAGTAGTCAGAAACACAGTGGTCAGAAACACAGTGGTCATAAACACAGGGGTCAGAAACACAGTGTTCAGAAACAGGGTGGTCAGAAACATTGTGGTCAGAAACACAGTGGTCAGAAACACAGTGGTCAGAAACACAGTGGTCAAAAACACACTGGTCAGAAATACGGTGGTCAGAAACACACTGTTCAGACACATAGTGGTGAGAAACACACTGGTCAGAAACACAGTGGACAGAAACACACTGGTCAGAAACGCAGTGGTCATAAACACAGTGGTCAGAAACACACTGGTCAGAAACACAGTGGCCAGAAACACAGTGGTCAGAAACACAGTGGTCAGAAATACACTGGTCATAAAAACACTGGTCAGAAACAAACTGGTCAAAACCACATTGGACAGAAACACATTGGTCAGNTGGTCAGAAACACGGTGGTCAGAAACACAGTGGTCAGAAACACAGTGGTCAGAAACACACTGGTCAGAAACACAGTGGTCAGAAACACAGTGGTCAGAAACACACTGGTCATATACACGGTGGTCAGAAACACACTGGTCAGGAACAAAGTGGTCAGAAACACAGTGGTCAGAAACCCACAAGTCATAAACACAGTGGTCAGAAACGCACTGGTCAGAAACACACTGGTCAGAAACGCAATAGTCAGAAACACAGCCGTCAGAAAAACAGTGGTCAGAAACACACTGGTCAGAAACACAGTGGTCAGAAACACAGTGGTCAGAAACCAAGTGGTCAAACACACAGTGGTCAGAGACACAGTGGTCAGAAACACAGTGGTCAGAAACACAGTGGTCAGAAACACAGTGGTAAGAAACACAGTGGTCAGAAACACAGTGGTGATAAACACGGTGGTCAGAAACACACTGGTCAGAAACACAGTGGCCAGAAACACAGTGGTCAGAAACACAGTGGTCAGAAATACACTGGTCATAAAAACACTGGTCAGAAACAAACTGGTCAAAACCACATTGGACAGAAACACATTGGTCAGAAACACAGTAGTCAGAAACACAGTGGTAAGAAACACAGTGGTCAGAAACACAGCGGTCGGAAACGCAGTGGTCAGAAACACAGTGGTCATAAACACACTGGTCAGACACAAAGTGGTCCGAAACACAGTGGTCAGAAACACAGTGGTCAGAAACACACTGGTCAGACACACAGAGGTCAGAAACACATTGGTCAGAAACACACTGGT
>SZWC01014038.1:5222-15566 GCA_023375785.1 Penium margaritaceum
AACTCTGGCACAACTCCGGCACAACTCTGGCACAACTCTGGCACAACTCCGCACAACTCTGGCACAACTCTGGCAGAACTCTGGCACAACTTTGGCACGACTCTGGCACAGCTCTAGAATAACTCTGGAACAACTTTGGCACAACTCTGTCACAACTCTGGCACAACTCTGGCACAACTTTGGCACAACTCTATCATAACTGTGGCACAACTCTCGCACAACTCTTGTACGAATCTGGCACAACTCTGGCACAACTCTGGCACAACTCTGGCACAACGCTGGCACAACTCTGGCCTAACTCTGGCACAAAACTGGCACAAGTATGGCACAAATCTGGCACAACTCTGGCACAATTCTGGCACAAATCTGACACAACTCTGGCACAACTCTGGCACAACTCCCGCATAACCCTGGCACAACTCTTGCACAACTCTGGCATACCTCAGGCACAGCTCTGGCACAAATATGGCACAACTCTCGCACAACTCTCGCACAACTCTGGGAAAAATCCGGTATAACTCTGAAACAACTATGGCACAACTATGGGAGAACTCTGGCACAACTCTGGCACAACATTGGCACAACTCTGGCACAACTCTGGCACGACTCTGGCACAAGTCTGGCACGACTCTGGCACAACTTTGGCACAACTGTGGCACAACTCGGCACAACTCTGGCACAACTCAGGCACAACTCAGGCGCAACTCTGGCACAACTCTGGCACAACTCTGGCAGAACTCTGGCACGACTCTGGCACAACTCTGGCACGACTCTGGCACAAGTCTGGCACGACTCTGGCACAACTCTGGTACAACTCTGGCACAACGCTCCCATAACCCTGGCACAACTCTTGCATAACTCTGGCACTGCTCTGGCCCAACACTGGCACAGCTCTGGCACAACTCTGGCACGACTCTGGCACAAGTCTGGCACGACTCTGGCACAACTCTGGTACAACTCTGGCACAACGCTCCCATAACCCTGGCACAACTCTTGCATAACTCTGGCACTGCTCTGGCCCAACACTGGCACAGCTCTGGCACAACTCTGGCACGACTCTGGCACAAGTCTGGCACGACTCTGGCACAACTCTGGTACAACTCTGGCACAACGCTCCCATAACCCTGGCACAACTCTTGCATAACTCTGGCACTGCTCTGGCCCAACACTGGCACAGCTCTGGCACAACTCTGGCACGACTCTGGCACAAGTCTGGCACGACTCTGGCACAACTCTGGTACAACTCTGGCACAACGCTCCCATAACCCTGGCACAACTCTTGCATAACTCTGGCACTGCTCTGGCCCAACACTGGCACAGCTCTGGCACAACTCTGGCACGACTCTGGCACAAGTCTGGCACGACTCTGGCACAACTCTGGTACAACTCTGGCACAACGCTCCCATAACCCTGGCACAACTCTTGCATAACTCTGGCACTGCTCTGGCCCAACACTGGCACAGCTCTGGCACAACTCTGGCACGACTCTGGCACAAGTCTGGCACGACTCTGGCACAACTCTGGTACAACTCTGGCACAACGCTCCCATAACCCTGGCACAACTCTTGCATAACTCTGGCACTGCTCTGGCCCAACACTGGCACAGCTCTGGCACAACTCTGGCACGACTCTGGCACAAGTCTGGCACGACTCTGGCACAACTCTGGTACAACTCTGGCACAACGCTCCCATAACCCTGGCACAACTCTTGCATAACTCTGGCACTGCTCTGGCCCAACACTGGCACAGCTCTGGCACAACTCTGGCACGACTCTGGCACAAGTCTGGCACGACTCTGGCACAACTCTGGTACAACTCTGGCACAACGCTCCCATAACCCTGGCACAACTCTTGCATAACTCTGGCACTGCTCTGGCCCAACACTGGCACAGCTCTGGCACAACTCTGGCACGACTCTGGCACAAGTCTGGCACGACTCTGGCACAACTCTGGTACAACTCTGGCACAACGCTCCCATAACCCTGGCACAACTCTTGCATAACTCTGGCACTGCTCTGGCCCAACACTGGCACAGCTCTGGCACAACTCTGGCACGACTCTGGCACAAGTCTGGCACGACTCTGGCACAACTCTGGTACAACTCTGGCACAACGCTCCCATAACCCTGGCACAACTCTTGCATAACTCTGGCACTGCTCTGGCCCAACACTGGCACAGCTCTGGCACAACTCTGGCACGACTCTGGCACAAGTCTGGCACGACTCTGGCACAACTCTGGTACAACTCTGGCACAACGCTCCCATAACCCTGGCACAACTCTTGCATAACTCTGGCACTGCTCTGGCCCAACACTGGCACAGCTCTGGCACAACTCTGGCACGACTCTGGCACAAGTCTGGCACGACTCTGGCACAACTCTGGTACAACTCTGGCACAACGCTCCCATAACCCTGGCACAACTCTTGCATAACTCTGGCACTGCTCTGGCCCAACACTGGCACAGCTCTGGCACAACTCTGGCACGACTCTGGCACAAGTCTGGCACGACTCTGGCACAACTCTGGTACAACTCTGGCACAACGCTCCCATAACCCTGGCACAACTCTTGCATAACTCTGGCACTGCTCTGGCCCAACACTGGCACAGCTCTGGCACAACTCTGGCACGACTCTGGCACAAGTCTGGCACGACTCTGGCACAACTCTGGTACAACTCTGGCACAACGCTCCCATAACCCTGGCACAACTCTTGCATAACTCTGGCACTGCTCTGGCCCAACACTGGCACAGCTCTGGCACAACTCTGGCACGACTCTGGCACAAGTCTGGCACGACTCTGGCACAACTCTGGTACAACTCTGGCACAACGCTCCCATAACCCTGGCACAACTCTTGCATAACTCTGGCACTGCTCTGGCCCAACACTGGCACAGCTCTGGCACAACTCTGGCACGACTCTGGCACAAGTCTGGCACGACTCTGGCACAACTCTGGTACAACTCTGGCACAACGCTCCCATAACCCTGGCACAACTCTTGCATAACTCTGGCACTGCTCTGGCCCAACACTGGCACAGCTCTGGCACAACTCTGGCACGACTCTGGCACAAGTCTGGCACGACTCTGGCACAACTCTGGTACAACTCTGGCACAACGCTCCCATAACCCTGGCACAACTCTTGCATAACTCTGGCACTGCTCTGGCCCAACACTGGCACAGCTCTGGCACAACTCTGGCACGACTCTGGCACAAGTCTGGCACGACTCTGGCACAACTCTGGTACAACTCTGGCACAACGCTCCCATAACCCTGGCACAACTCTTGCATAACTCTGGCACTGCTCTGGCCCAACACTGGCACAGCTCTGGCACAACTCTGGCACGACTCTGGCACAAGTCTGGCACGACTCTGGCACAACTCTGGTACAACTCTGGCACAACGCTCCCATAACCCTGGCACAACTCTTGCATAACTCTGGCACTGCTCTGGCCCAACACTGGCACAGCTCTGGCACAACTCTGGCACGACTCTGGCACAAGTCTGGCACGACTCTGGCACAACTCTGGTACAACTCTGGCACAACGCTCCCATAACCCTGGCACAACTCTTGCATAACTCTGGCACTGCTCTGGCCCAACACTGGCACAGCTCTGGCACAACTCTGGCACGACTCTGGCACAAGTCTGGCACGACTCTGGCACA
Source organism: Penium margaritaceum (assembly GCA_023375785.1). NCBI lineage: Eukaryota > Viridiplantae > Streptophyta > Zygnematophyceae > Desmidiales > Peniaceae > Penium > Penium margaritaceum. The sequence continues at coordinate 8,885 of SZWC01014038.1, forward strand.
ACTCTGGTACAACTCTGGCACAACGCTCCCATAACCCTGGCACAACTCTTGCATAACTCTGGCACTGCTCTGGCCCAACACTGGCACAGCTCTGGCACAACTCTGGCACGACTCTGGCACAAGTCTGGCACGACTCTGGCACAACTCTGGTACAACTCTGGCACAACGCTCCCATAACCCTGGCACAACTCTTGCATAACTCTGGCACTGCTCTGGCCCAACACTGGCACAGCTCTGGCACAACTCTGGCACGACTCTGGCACAAGTCTGGCACGACTCTGGCACAACTCTGGTACAACTCTGGCACAACGCTCCCATAACCCTGGCACAACTCTTGCATAACTCTGGCACTGCTCTGGCCCAACACTGGCACAGCTCTGGCACAACTCTGGCACGACTCTGGCACAAGTCTGGCACGACTCTGGCACAACTCTGGTACAACTCTGGCACAACGCTCCCATAACCCTGGCACAACTCTTGCATAACTCTGGCACTGCTCTGGCCCAACACTGGCACAGCTCTGGCACAACTCTGGCACGACTCTGGCACAAGTCTGGCACGACTCTGGCACAACTCTGGTACAACTCTGGCACAACGCTCCCATAACCCTGGCACAACTCTTGCATAACTCTGGCACTGCTCTGGCCCAACACTGGCACAGCTCTGGCACAACTCTGGCACGACTCTGGCACAAGTCTGGCACGACTCTGGCACAACTCTGGTACAACTCTGGCACAACGCTCCCATAACCCTGGCACAACTCTTGCATAACTCTGGCACTGCTCTGGCCCAACACTGGCACAGCTCTGGCACAACTCTGGCACGACTCTGGCACAAGTCTGGCACGACTCTGGCACAACTCTGGTACAACTCTGGCACAACGCTCCCATAACCCTGGCACAACTCTTGCATAACTCTGGCACTGCTCTGGCCCAACACTGGCACAGCTCTGGCACAACTCTGGCACGACTCTGGCACAAGTCTGGCACGACTCTGGCACAACTCTGGTACAACTCTGGCACAACGCTCCCATAACCCTGGCACAACTCTTGCATAACTCTGGCACTGCTCTGGCCCAACACTGGCACAGCTCTGGCACAACTCTGGCACGACTCTGGCACAAGTCTGGCACGACTCTGGCACAACTCTGGTACAACTCTGGCACAACGCTCCCATAACCCTGGCACAACTCTTGCATAACTCTGGCACTGCTCTGGCCCAACACTGGCACAGCTCTGGCACAACTCTGGCACGACTCTGGCACAAGTCTGGCACAACTCTGGCACAACTCTGGCACAACTCTAGCACAACTCTGGCACAACTCTGGCACAACTCTGGCACAACTCTGGCACAACTCTTGCGTAACTCTGGCACATCTTTGGCTCATCTATGGCACAACTCTGGCACAACTATGGCACAACTCCGGCACAACTCTGGCACAACTCTGGCACAACTCTTGCACAACTATGGCACAACTCCGGTACAACTCTAGCACAACTCTGGCACAACTCTCGCATAACCCTGGCACAACTATTGCATAACTCAGTCACAGCTCTGGCCCAATACTGGCAGAGCTCTGGCACAACTCTGGCACAACTCTTGCACAACTCTGGTACAACTCTGGTACAACTATGGCACAACCCTGGCACAACTCTGGCACAACTCTTGCACAACGTTGCCACAACTCTGGCACAACTCTGGCACAACTCTGGAACAACTATGGCACAAATCTGGCACAACTCTGGCACAGCTATGGCACAACTCTGGCACAACTCTGGCACAACTCAGGCACAACTCTGGCACAACTATGGCACAACTCTGGCACAACTCTGGCATACCTCGGGCATAGCTGTGGCACAACTCTGGAACAACTCTGGCACAACACTAGGAAAACTCTTGTATAACTCTGGAACAACTGTGGCACAACTCTGGGATAACTCTGGCACAACTCTGGCACACCTTTGGCACAACTCTGGCATAACTCTGGCACGACTCTGGCACAAGTCTGGCACGACTCTGGCACAACTCTGGCACAACTCTGGCACAACTTGGCACAACCCTGGCACAACTCTGGCACAACTCAGGCACAACTCTGGCACAACTATGGGACAACTCTGGTACAACTCTGGCACAACGCTCCCATAACCCTGGCACAACTCTTGCATAACTCTGGCACAGCTCTGGCCCAACACTGGCACAGCTCTGGCACAACTCTTGCACAACTCTGGCACAACTATGGCACAACTCTGGCACAACTCTGGCACAACTCTGGCACAACTCTGGTACAACTCTGGCACAACTCTGGCACAACTCTGGCACAGCGTTGGCACAACTCTGGGACAACTCTTGCACAACTCTGGCACAACTCTGGCACAACTCTGGCACAACTCTGGCACAACCATGGCACAACTCTGGCACAACTCTGGCACAACTCTGGCACAACTCTGGCACAACTCTGGCACAACTCTGGCACAACTATGGCATAACTCTGGCACAACTCTGACCCAACTCTGGCACAACTCTGGGAGAACCCTGGCACAACTCTGGCATACCTCTGGCACAGCTCTGGCACAACTCTGACACAACTCGGCACAACTCTGGCACAACCTTGGCACAACTCTGGCACAACCTTGGCACAACTCTGGCACAACCTTGGCACAACTCTGGCACAACCTTGGCACAACTCTGGCACAACCTTGGCACAACTCTGGCACAACCTTGGCACAACTCTGGCACAACCTTGGCACAACTCTGGCACAACCTTGGCACAACTCTGGCACAACCTTGGCACAACTCTGGCACAACCTTGGCACAACTCTGGCACAACCTTGGCACAACTCTGGCACAACCTTGGCACAACTCTGGCACAACCTTGGCACAACTCTGGCACAACCTTGGCACAACTCTGGCACAACCTTGGCACAACTCTGGCACAACCTTGGCACAACTCTGGCACAACCTTGGCACAACTCTGGCACAACCTTGGCACAACTCTGGCACAACCTTGGCACAACTCTGGCACAACCTTGGCACAACTCTGGCACAACCTTGGCACAACTCTGGCACAACCTTGGCACAACTCTGGCACAACCTTGGCACAACTCTGGCACAACCTTGGCACAACTCTGGCACAACCTTGGCACAACTCTGGCACAACCTTGGCACAACTCTGGCACAACCTTGGCACAACTCTGGCACAACCTTGGCACAACTCTGGCACAACCTTGGCACAACTCTGGCACAACCTTGGCACAACTCTGGCACAACCTTGGCACAACTCTGGCACAACCTTGGCACAACTCTGGCACAACCTTGGCACAACTCTGGCACAACCTTGGCACAACTCTGGCACAACCTTGGCACAACTCTGGCACAACCTTGGCACAACTCTGGCACAACCTTGGCACAACTCTGGCACAACCTTGGCACAACTCTGGCACAACCTTGGCACAACTCTGGCACAACCTTGGCACAACTCTGGCACAACCTTGGCACAACTCTGGCACAACCTTGGCACAACTCTGGCACAACCTTGGCACAACTCTGGCACAACCTTGGCACAACTCTGGCACAACCTTGGCACAACTCTGGCACAACCTTGGCACAACTCTGGCACAACCTTGGCACAACTCTGGCACAACCTTGGCACAACTCTGGCACAACCTTGGCACAACTCTGGCACAACCTTGGCACAACTCTGGCACAACCTTGGCACAACTCTGGCACAACCTTGGCACAACTCTGGCACAACCTTGGCACAACTCTGGCACAACCTTGGCACAACTCTGGCACAACCTTGGCACAACTCTGGCACAACCTTGGCACAACTCTGGCACAACCTTGGCACAACTCTGGCACAACCTTGGCACAACTCTGGCACAACCTTGGCACAACTCTGGCACAACCTTGGCACAACTCTGGCACAACCTTGGCACAACTCTGGCACAACCTTGGCACAACTCTGGCACAACCTTGGCACAACTCTGGCACAACCTTGGCACAACTCTGGCACAACCTTGGCACAACTCTGGCACAACCTTGGCACAACTCTGGCACAACCTTGGCACAACTCTGGCACAACCTTGGCACAACTCTGGCACAACCTTGGCACAACTCTGGCACAACCTTGGCACAACTCTGGCACAACCTTGGCACAACTCTGGCACAACCTTGGCACAACTCTGGCACAACCTTGGCACAACTCTGGCACAACCTTGGCACAACTCTGGCACAACCTTGGCACAACTCTGGCACAACCTTGGCACAACTCTGGCACAACCTTGGCACAACTCTGGCACAACCTTGGCACAACTCTGGCACAACCTTGGCACAACTCTGGCACAACCTTGGCACAACTCTGGCACAACCTTGGCACAACTCTGGCACAACCTTGGCACAACTCTGGCACAACCTTGGCACAACTCTGGCACAACCTTGGCACAACTCTGGCACAACCTTGGCACAACTCTGGCACAACCTTGGCACAACTCTGGCACAACCTTGGCACAACTCTGGCACAACCTTGGCACAACTCTGGCACAACCTTGGCACAACTCTGGCACAACCTTGGCACAACTCTGGCACAACCTTGGCACAACTCTGGCACAACCTTGGCACAACTCTGGCACAACCTTGGCACAACTCTGGCACAACCTTGGCACAACTCTGGCACAACCTTGGCACAACTCTGGCACAACCTTGGCACAACTCTGGCACAACCTTGGCACAACTCTGGCACAACCTTGGCACAACTCTGGCACAACCTTGGCACAACTCTGGCACAACCTTGGCACAACTCTGGCACAACCTTGGCACAACTCTGGCACAACCTTGGCACAACTCTGGCACAACCTTGGCACAACTCTGGCACAACCTTGGCACAACTCTGGCACAACCTTGGCACAACTCTGGCACAACCTTGGCACAACTCTGGCACAACCTTGGCACAACTCTGGCACAACCTTGGCACAACTCTGGCACAACCTTGGCACAACTCTGGCACAACCTTGGCACAACTCTGGCACAACCTTGGCACAACTCTGGCACAACCTTGGCACAACTCTGGCACAACCTTGGCACAACTCTGGCACAACCTTGGCACAACTCTGGCACAACCTTGGCACAACTCTGGCACAACCTTGGCACAACTCTGGCACAACCTTGGCACAACTCTGGCACAACCTTGGCACAACTCTGGCACAACCTTGGCACAACTCTGGCACAACCTTGGCACAACTCTGGCACAACCTTGGCACAACTCTGGCACAACCTTGGCACAACTCTGGCACAACCTTGGCACAACTCTGGCACAACCTTGGCACAACTCTGGCACAACCTTGGCACAACTCTGGCACAACCTTGGCACAACTCTGGCACAACCTTGGCACAACTCTGGCACAACCTTGGCACAACTCTGGCACAACCTTGGCACAACTCTGGCACAACCTTGGCACAACTCTGGCACAACCTTGGCACAACTCTGGCACAACCTTGGCACAACTCTGGCACAACCTTGGCACAACTCTGGCACAACCTTGGCACAACTCTGGCACAACCTTGGCACAACTCTGGCACAACCTTGGCACAACTCTGGCACAACCTTGGCACAACTCTGGCACAACCTTGGCACAACTCTGGCACAACCTTGGCACAACTCTGGCACAACCTTGGCACAACTCTGGCACAACCTTGGCACAACTCTGGCACAACCTTGGCACAACTCTGGCACAACCTTGGCACAACTCTGGCACAACCTTGGCACAACTCTGGCACAACCTTGGCACAACTCTGGCACAACCTTGGCACAACTCTGGCACAACCTTGGCACAACTCTGGCACAACCTTGGCACAACTCTGGCACAACCTTGGCACAACTCTGGCACAACCTTGGCACAACTCTGGCACAACCTTGGCACAACTCTGGCACAACCTTGGCACAACTCTGGCACAACCTTGGCACAACTCTGGCACAACCTTGGCACAACTCTGGCACAACCTTGGCACAACTCTGGCACAACCTTGGCACAACTCTGGCACAACCTTGGCACAACTCTGGCACAACCTTGGCACAACTCTGGCACAACCTTGGCACAACTCTGGCACAACCTTGGCACAACTCTGGCACAACCTTGGCACAACTCTGGCACAACCTTGGCACAACTCTGGCACAACCTTGGCACAACTCTGGCACAACCTTGGCACAACTCTGGCACAACCCTGGCACAACTGTGGCACAACTCTGGCACAACGTTTGCATAACTCAGGCATCAATTTGGCACAACTATGGCACAACTCTGGCACAACTCTTGCACAACTCTGGCACAACTCTGGCACAACTCTGGCACAACTCTGACACAACTATGGCACAACTCTGGGAGAACTCTGGCATAACTCTGGCACAACCCTGGCACAACTATGGCATAACTCTGGCACAACTTTGGCACAACTATCGCATAACTGTGGCACAACTCTGGCACAAATCTGGCAGAACTCTTGCACAACTCTGGCACAACTCTGGCACAACTCTGACACAACTCAGGCACAACTCTAGGAGAACTCTGGCACAACTCTGGCACAACTCTGGGACACCTCTAGTAAAACTTTGGCACAACTCTGGCACAACTCTGGGATATCTCTGGCACCACTCTGGCACAAATTTGGCACAACTCTGGCACAACTCTAG
>SZWC01014038.1:24045-43961 GCA_023375785.1 Penium margaritaceum
TCTGGCACGACTCTGGCACAACTCTGGCACAACTCTGGCACAACTCTGGCACAACTCTGGCACAACTCTGGCACAGCTCTGGCACAGCTCTAGCACAGCTCTAGAACAACTTTTGCACAACTTTGGCACAACCCTGACACAACATTGGCACAACTCTGGCACAACTCTGGCACGACTCTGGCACAACGTTGGGACAACTCTGGTACAACTCTGGCACAACTTTGGCACAACCCTGGCACAACTCTGACACAACTCTGGTACAACTCTGGCACAACTCTGGCACAACGCTGGCACAACTCTGGCACAACTCTGGCACAAGTCTGGCACAACTCTGGCACAACACTGGCACAACTATGGCACAACTCTGGCACGTCTATGGCACAACTATGGCACGACTCGGCACAAATCTGGCACAACTCTGGCACAACTCAGGCACAATTCTGGCACAACTCTGGCACAACTTTGGCACAACTCTAGCACAACTCTGGCACAACTATGGCACAACTCTTGCACAACTCTGGCACAACTAGGCACAACTTTGGCAGAACTCTGGCACAACTCTGGCATAACTCTTGCACAACTCCGGCACAACTGTGGCACAACTCTGGCACAACGTTGGCACACGACAGGAGTTATTCTTACATTCTCAATAAAGGTTCAGGTCCGAGACCGAATTACCTTGACTCAACGGCCCTCGGTCAGACTAACCGTTGAGCCCAACATGTCAAGGCATCCCCTAATAACGTGACATGTGTCACTCGCGTCCGACTAGCAGAAAGAAGCCGTTGCTCTGCTCTCTTGTCCTGTTCTGTCCTTTTATGACCGAGGATGTTCATTCCCTCCAGTTAACCAGAACAGTTCTGCTCATCCTGTTCCCCCTTGGTTCCGCAGCTTTGCCGCCGTATCTTCGCTGTGCTCGTCCCTTGCATTTCCTGTCTTTGCCACCTCTCAATGCTTCGCTCCGTCACTCTCGCTCCTTCGCTCAGTTCTCATACTCCACCAGCCGTTACTCTTCTCGCCATCACTCTCTCTCACATCAACCTGTCTACCTCCGCTATCTCGCTGCTCAGCCTTTATCAGCTTCCGCGACTAACTCCCCGGACAGCTCTCGCTTACGTCACTTCGCTAACGTACATCTGCATATCTCGCTGCTTCTGCCTGCTTCTGCTGCCGCTGTTCTCATGACTCTATTCTTATGACAGTTGCGTCCTCATTGCACACTCGTTGCGCTCGAGTTGCACCCTAGTTGCGCTCTTGTTACGCCCTACTTGTGCCCCACTTGTGTCGTAGCTGCACCCTACTTGCATCCTACTTGCGCCCTAGTTGCACCCTAGTTGCGCTCTTGTTACGCCCTACTTGTGCCCCACTTGTGTCGTAGCTGCACCCTACTTGCATCCTACTTGCGCCCTACTTGTGCCCTAGTTGTACCCTTGTTGTGCCCTAGTTGCATCCTAGTTGCACCCTAGTTGCGCCCTAGTTGCACTCTAGTTGCACCCTAGTTGCACCCTAGTTGCGCCCTAAATGCACCCTAGTTGTACCCTAATCACGCCTTAGTTGCGCCCTAGGTGCACCCTATTTGCGTCGTTATTGCACCCTACTTGCGCCATACTGGCACCCTTCTTGCGTCCTAGTTGTGCCTTAGTTGGACACTAGCTACGCCCTAGTTGTGCCCTAGTTGCGTCCTAGTTGCATCCCACTTGTGTCCTACTTGCGCGCTAGTTGTGCCTTAGTTGGACACTAGCTACGCCCTAGTTGTGCCCTAGTTGCGTCCTAGTTGCATCCCACTTGTGTCCTACTTGCGCGCTAGTTGTGCCTTAGTTGTGTCTTAGTTACCCCCAATTTGCACACTAGTTGCACCCTAGTTGCACCCTAGTTGCACCCTAGTTGTGCCCTAGTTACACCCTAGTTGTGCCCTGGTTACGCCCCGGTTGTACCCTAGTTGCGGCCTACTTGCACCCTAGTTGGGCCCTAGTTGCGCCCTAGTTGCGACCTAGTTGCGTCCTAGTTGTACCCTAGTTGTTCCCTAGTTGCGCCCTAGTTGCGGCCTACTTGCACCCTAGTTGGGCCCTAGTTGCGCCCTAGTTGCGACCTAGTTGCGTCCTAGTTGTACCCTAGTTGTTCCCTAGTTGCGCCCTAGTTGCACCCTAGTTGCATCCTAATTGCATCCTAGTTGCGTCCTAGTTGCGCCCTAGTTGCGCCCTAGTTGTGCCCTCGTTGCGCCCTTGTTGCGCCCTAGTTGCGCCCTCGTTGCGCCCTTGTTGTGCCCTAGTTACACCCTAGTTGCCCCCTAGTTGCGCCCTAGTTGCGCCCTAGTTGCATCCTAGTTGCGCTCTAGTTGCGCCCTAGTTGTACCCTAGTTGCACCCTAGTTGTACCCTAGTTGCGCCCTTGTTGCACCCTCATTACGCCCTCGTTGGGCCCTCACTGCACCCTCGTTACGCTCAAGTTGCACCCTAGTTGCGCCCTTATTACGCCCTAGTTGTGCCCCACTTGTGTCGTAGCTGCGCCATACTTGCATCCTACTTGCACCCTACTTGCGCCCTAGTTGCACCCTTGTTGCGCCATAGTTACGCCCTAGTTGCGCCCTAGTTGCGCCCTAGTTGCACCCTAGTTGCACCCTACTTGCACCCTAGTTGCGCCCTAGTTGCACCCTTGTTGCGCCATAGTTACGCCCTAGTTGCGCCCTAGTTGCGCCCTAGTTGCACCCTAGTTGCACCCTACTTGCACCCTAGTTGCGCCCTAGTTGCACCCTTGTTGCGCCATAGTTACGCCCTAGTTGCGCCCTAGTTGCGCCCTAGTTGCACCCTAGTTGCACCCTACTTGCACCCTAGTTGCGCCCTAGTTGCACCCTTGTTGCGCCATAGTTACGCCCTAGTTGCGCCCTAGTTGCGCCCTAGTTGCACCCTAGTTGCACCCTACTTGCACCCTAGTTGCGCCCTAGTTGCACCCTTGTTGCGCCATAGTTACGCCCTAGTTGCGCCCTAGTTGCGCCCTAGTTGCACCCTAGTTGCACCCTACTTGCACCCTAGTTGCGCCCTAGTTGCACCCTTGTTGCGCCATAGTTACGCCCTAGTTGCGCCCTAGTTGCGCCCTAGTTGCACCCTAGTTGCACCCTACTTGCACCCTAGTTGCGCCCTAGTTGCACCCTTGTTGCGCCATAGTTACGCCCTAGTTGCGCCCTAGTTGCGCCCTAGTTGCACCCTAGTTGCGTCCTAGTTACGCCCTAGTTGCGTCCTAGTTGCGCCCTTCTTGCGCCTTTGTTGCACCCTACTTACACCCTACTGGCGCCCTGCTTGTGGCCTAGTCGCACCTCAGTTGGGCACTAGCTACGCCCTAATTGTGCCCTAGTTGCACCCTAGTTACGTCTTACTTGTGCCCTAGTTGCGCCCTAGTTGCACCCTAGTTGCACCCTACTTGTACCCTAGTTGCGCCCTAGATTCGCCCTTGTTGCACCCTAGTTGCGTCCTGGTTGCGCACAAGTTGCAACCTACTTGCGCCCTACTCGCACCCTACTTGCGCCCTAGTTGCGCCCTAGATTCGCCCTTGTTGCACCCTAGTTGCGTCCTGGTTGCGCACAAGTTGCAACCTACTTGCGCCCTACTCGCACCCTACTTGCGCCCTAGTTGCGCCTCAGTTGGACACTAGCTAGGCCCTAGTTGTACCCTAGTTGCGCCCTAGTTGCGTCCTACTTGTACCATATTTACGCCCTAGTTGCGCCTTAGTTGCGCCCTAGTTACGTCCTAGTTACGCCCTTGTTGCGCCCTAGGTGCGCCCTAGTTGCACCCTAGTTGGGCCCTAGTTGCGCCCAAGTTGCGTCCTAGTTGCACCCTAGTTGCGCCCTAGTTGCCACCAGTTGCGCCCTAATTGCGCCCTAGTTGCACCCTAGTTGTGGCCTAGCTGCACCCTAGTTGCGCCCAAGACGCGCCCTAGTCGCGCCCTAGTCGCGCCCTAGTTGCTCCCTGGTTGCGCACTAGTTACACCCTAGTTGTGCCCTAGTTGCGCCCTAGTTGCGCCCTAGTTGTGCCCTAGTTGCGCCCTAGTTGCGCCCTAGTTGCGCCCTAGTTGCCCCCAGTTGCGCCCAAATTACGACCTAGTTGCGCCCTAGTTGCGTCCTAGTTGCGCCCTAGTTGCACCCAAGTCGCACCCTAGTCGCGCCCTAGTCGCGCCCTAGTTGCACCCTAGTTGTGCACTAGTTGCATCCTAGTTGCGCCCTAGTTACGCCCTAGTTGCACCCTGGTTGTGCCCTAGTTGCGTCCTAGTTGCGCCCTAGTTGCGCCCTAGTTGCGCCCTAGTTGCCCCCTCGTTGCGCCCTAGTTGCGCCCGGGCGCCCTAGTTTTGCCCTAGTTGAGCCCTACTTGCACCTTAGTTGCACCCTAGTTGCGCACTAGTTGCGTCCTAGTTGCGTCTAGTTGCACCCTAGTTGCGCCCTAGTTGCTCCCTACTTGCACCCGACTGGCGCCTACTTGTGCCCTAGTTGCACCTCAGTTGGGCACTAGCTACGCCCTAGATGCACCCTAGTTGCACCCTTAGTTGCGTCCTACTTGCGCCCTAGTTGGGCCTTAGTTGCACCCTAGTTGCGCCCAACTTGCACACTAGTTGCATCCTAGTTGCGTCCTAGTTGCGCCCTAGTTGCGCCATAGTTGCACCCTAGTTGCACCCTAGTTGCGCCCTAGTTGCGCCCTCATTGTGCCCTCATTGCGCCATAATTGTTCCCTAGTTGTGCCCTAGTTGCGCCCTAGTTGCAACCTAGTTGCACCCTAGTTGCGCCCTATTTGCGCCCTCATTGTGCCCTCATTGCGCCATAATTGTTCCCTAGTTGTGCCCTAGTTGCGCCCTAGTTGCCCACAGTTGCCCCATAATTGCGCCCTATGTGCGTCCTAGTTACGCTCTAGTTGCACCCTAGTTGCGCCCTAGTTGTGCCCTAGTTGCGCCATAGTTGCACCCTAGTTGCGGCTTAGTTGCGCCCTAGTTGCACCCTAGTTGCGCCTAGTTGCGCCCTAGTTGCACCCTTGTTGCGCCTTAGTTGTGCCCTAGTTGTGCCCTACTTGCGCCCTACTTGCGCCCTAGTTGCGCCCTACTTGCACCCCAGTTGTATCTTAGTTGCGCCCTAGTTGCGCCCTAGTTGCACCCTAGTTGCGCCTAGTTGCGCCCTAGTTGCACCCTTGTTGCGCCTTAGTTGTGCCCTAGTTGTGCCCTACTTGCGCCCTACTTGCGCCCTAGTTGCGCCCTACTTGCACCCCAGTTGTATCTTAGTTGCGCCATAGTTACGCCCTGGTTGCGCCCTTCTTGCGCCCTTATTGCACCCTACTTACACCCTACTGGCGCCATACTTACGCCCTAGTTGCAACTCAGTTGGGCACTAGCTACGCCCTAATTATGCCCTAGTTGCGTCCTATTTGCGTCTTACTTGTACCCTACTTGCGCCCTAGTTGCACCCTAGTTGCGCCCTACTTGCACCCTAGTTGTGCCCTAGTTGCGCCCTAGTTGCGTCCTAGTTACGCCCTAGTTGCGTCCTGGTTGTGCACAAGTTGTAACCTACTTGCGCCCTACTTGCACCATACTTTCGCCCTGGTTGCGCCTCAGTTGGGGACTAGCTACGCCCTAGTTGTATCCTAGATGCGCCCTAATTGCGTCCTACTTGTGCCCTATTTGTGCCCTAGTTGCGCCTTAGTTGCGCCCTAGTTGCGCCCTAGTTGCGTCCTAGTTACGCCCTAGTTGCGTCCTGGTTGTGCACTAGTTGTACCCTACTTGCGCCCTACTTGCGCCCTAGTTCCGCCCTAGTTGCGACCTAGTTGCGTCCTAGTTGTACCCTAGTTGTGCCCTAGTTGTACCCTAGTTGCGCCCTAATTGCGTCCTACTTGCGCCCTATTTGTGCCCTAGTTGCGCCTTAGTTGGGGACTAGCTACGCCCTAGTTGTATCCTAGATGCGCCCTAATTGCGTCCTACTTGTGCCCTATTTGTGCCCTAGTTGCGCCTTAGTTGCGCCCTAGTTGCGCCCTAGTTGCGCCCTAGTTGCACCCTAGTTGTGCCCTATTTGCGCCCTAGTTGCGACCTACTTGCGCCCTAGTTGCGCCATAGTTGCGCCCTAGTTGCGCCCTAGTTGTGCCCTAGTTGCCCCCAGTTGCGCCCTAATTGCGCCCTAGTTGCACCCTAGTTGCGCCCTAGTTCCGCCCTAGTTGCGACCTAGTTGCGTCCTAGTTGTACCCTAGTTGTGCCAAAGTTGTACCCTAGTTGCACCCTAGTTGCACCATAATTGCACCCTATTTGTGCCATAGTTGCGCCCTAGTTGGGCCCTAGTTGCGCCCTAGTTGCGCCCTCGTTGCGCCCTAGTTGCGCCCTCGTTGCGCCCTTGTTATACCCTAGTTACGCCCTAGGTGCGCCCTAGTTGCGCCCTAGTTGCGCCCTAGTTGCGTCCTAGTTGTGCCCTAGTTACGCCCTAGTCGCGCTCTAGTTGCGCCCTAGTTGGGCCCTAGTTGCACCCTAGTTGCACCATAGTTGCGCCCTATATGCACCATAGTTGCACCCTAGTTGCGCCCTAATTGCGCCCTTGTTGCGCCTTAGTTGTGCCCCAGTTGCGCCCTATGTGCGCCCTCCTTGCGCCCTAGTTGCGCCCTACTTGCACCCTAGCTGCGTCTTAGTTGCGCCCTAGTTGCACCCTAGTTGCACCCTAGTTGTGTCCTTCTTGCACCCTTATTGCACCCTTCTTACACCCTACTTGCGCCCTACTTGCGCCCTAGTTGCGCCCTACTTGCACCCTAGCTGCGTCTTAGTTGCGCCCTAGTTGCACCCTAGTTGCACCCTAGTTGTGTCCTTCTTGCACCCTTATTGCACCCTACTTACACCCTACTGGCGCCCTACTTACGGCCTAGTTGCGCCTCAGTAGGGCACTAGTTACGCCCTAATTGTGCCCTAGTTGCACCCTAGTTGCGCCTTACTTCCACCCTAGTTGTGCCCTAGTTGTACCCTATTTGCGCCCTGGTTGCGCCCTAGTTGCGCCCTAGTTGCGTCCTGGTTGTGCACAAGTTGCAACCTACTTCTGTCCTACTTGCACCCTACTTGCGTCCTAGTTGCGCCTCAGTTGGGCACTAGCTACGCCCTAGTTGTACCCTAGTTGTGCCATAGATTCGTCCTACTTGTGCCCTATTTGCGTCCTAGTTGCACCTTAGTTGCACACTAGTTGCGCCCTAGTTGCGCCCTAGTTGCGCCCTAGTTGCGCCCTAGTTGCGCCCTAGTTGCGCCCTAGTTGCGCCCTTGTTGCGCCCTAGTTACGCCCTAGTTGTTCCCAGTTGCGCCCTAATTGCGCCCTAGTCTCGCCCTAGTTGTGCCCTAGTTGCACACTAGTTGCACCCTAATTGCGCCCTAGTTGCGCCCTAGTTGCGCCCTAGTTGTGCCCTAGTTGCACACTAGTTGCACCCTAATTGCGCCCTAGTTGCGCCCTAGTTGCGCCCTAGTTGTGCCCTAGTTGCGCCTTAGTTGTGCCCTAGTTGCGCCCTAGTTGCCCCCAGTTGTACCCTAATGGCGCCCTAGCTGCGCCATAGTTGCGCCCTAGTTGCGCCCTAGTTGCGCCCAAGTCGCGCCCTGGTCGCGTCCTAGTCGCGCCCTAGATGCACCCTAGTTGCGCACTAGTTGCACCCTAGTTGCGCCCTAGTTGCGCCCTAGTTGCACCCTAGTTGTGCCCTAGTTGCGTCCTAGTTGCGCCCTAGTTGCGCCCTAGTTGCCCCGTGGTTGCGCCCTAGTTGCACCCGGGCGCCCTAGTTTCGCTCTAGTTGCGCCCTACTTGCACCTTAGTTGTATCCTAGTTACGTACTAGTTGCGCCCTAGTTGCGTCATATTTGCGCCCTACTTGCGCCCTATATGCGCCCTACTTGCGCCCTAGTTACGTCCTAGTTGTGCCTCAATTGGGCATTAGCTACGCCCTAGTTGTGCCCTAGTTGCACCCTGGTTGCTCCCTACTTCCGCCCTACTTGTGTCCTAGTTGCGTCCTACTTGCGCCCTACTTACGCCCTACTTGCACCCTAGTTGCACCGGACTTGCGCCCTAGTTACGTCCGAGTTGCGCCTCAATTGGGCAGTAGCTACGCTCTAGTTGTACCCTAGTTGCATCCTTGTTGTGCCCCAGTTGTGCCCTAGTTGCGCCCTACTACAGCCCTAATTGCACGCTAGTTGCGCCCTAGTTTCGCTCTGCTTGCACCCTAGTTGCGTCATAGTTGCGCTCTAGTTGCACCCTACTTGCGTCCTACTTGCGCCCTACTTGCACCCTGGTTACTTCCTAGTTGTGCCCTACTTGCACCCTACTTGTGTCCTACTTGCGTCCTACTTGCGCCCTACTTGCGCCCTACTTGCGCCCTAGTTGCGCCCTAGTTGTGCCTTCGTTACGCCCTACTTGCATCATACTTGCGCCCTATTGCTCCCTAGTTGCGCCCTACTTGCGCCCTAGTTGTGCCCTACTTGTGCCCTAGTTGCGCCCTAGTTGTGCCTTCGTTACGCCCTACTTGCATCATACTTGCGCCCTATTGCTCCCTAGTTGCGCCCTACTTGCGCCCTAGTTGTGCCCTACTTGTGCCCTAGTTGCACCCTAGTTGCGTCGCAGCTGGGGACTAGCTACACCCTAGTTGCACCATAGTTGCACCCTAGTTGTGCCTGATTGTGCCCTACTTGCACCCTACTTGTGCCCTAGTTGCGCCCTACTTGCGCCCCAGTTGCGCCCAAGTTGGGTCCTGGTTGCGTCTCAGTTTGGCACTAGCTACGCCCTAGTTGCGCGCTAGTTGTGCCCTACTTGTGCCCTAGTTACATCCTAGTTACGCCCTACTTGCGCCCTACTTGTGTCCTAGTTGCGCCCTTGTTGCGTCCTAGTTGCGCCCCACTTGTGCCCTACTTGCGTCCTAGTTACGCCCAAGTAGCGTTCCAGTTGCGCCCTACTTGCGTCCTAGTTACGCCCTACTTGCGCCCTACTTGTGTCCTAGTTGCGCCCTTGTTGCGTCCTAGTTGCGCCCCACTTGTGCCCTACTTGCGTCCTAGTTACGCCCAAGTAGCGTTCCAGTTGCGCCCTACTTGAACCCTACTTGTGCCCTACTAGCACCCTAGTTAAGCCATAGTTGCACCCTAGTTGCGTCTTACTTGCATCCTACTTGCGCCCTACTTGCGTCCTAGTTGCGCCCTAGTTGTGCCCTACTTGTGCCCTACTAGCACCCTAGTTAAGCCATAGTTGCACCCTAGTTGCGTCTTACTTGCATCCTACTTGCGCCCTACTTGCGTCCTAGTTGCGCCCTAGTTGTGCCCTTGTTGCGGACGTAACTCCCGAGCCTCCCCGTGTGAAATGCTGAAGAGCCGCATAACCGCACACTGACTGCAGATGCCCACTGTGGACACCTTCTGCGCCAACTCAGCTACCGCCCGCTAGGCCCAGCTCTTTTGCTCCTCGGCCGAGCAGCGGCGTGGGCCCCGAGGCCGCCCAGCGTTTCCCACGCCAGGGGCCGCTTAAAGTACCCACAGCGTGGAGTCTCACCATACTTGGCGCACTTCGCCGCCTCGGCAGCCTCCTTCGCTTTTCAGGTTCCGTGGCCCTCGCTCGGTGCACGTCCACTATTGTGACGTCTGTCAGGAAAATGGGAGCAGCGGAACATGCGGAGGAGCAGAAAAACAGGTGGTGAGGAAGGTGCCACGAAGGTGCGGAGCGCTGACGGAGGATGACGTCACAGTAAGAACAGAAGCGTGAAGTGAAGTGAGGGAAGCGCGAGTAGGAGAAGTGACGAAGCGTTAAGGATGAGAGCGCTACTTCAGCAGTGAAGAAAGGTTGGACACCGCAACAAATGAGAACACCAAGAAGTGAGACAGGCTAGCGAGGATCAGGCAGCAGCTTTGGACCTGATGCACTTTGCGGGAGTGATAGATGATTGAGCAGAGGCAACGATCAAAGCGATGAGAGCTATGAGGCGAGGAACGGCAATTGAACGGAGGCAATGATGATGAAGGAAATTGAGGAGGAATTGACTGAGGCAATATAATACAGGGGTCCTACTACTATTAGTACTATATAGGTGTAAGCCTGGAGTATAGAGTTCAGGCGCCTACACCCATTAGGGTGGGTGGTGCGAGATGTGAAGCCGTCGCCGCCAGTGTGCTGCTACTGCTACTTCTGTGTCTTCGCGGTGCGGAGGCGCGGTGCGGCTCCGCATGATCATGTGCTTATGGGAGTCCTCCCAGGTGGACTGGAGGACGTGCTTCTTCTGCCGAGCCTTGGTTGCAGCCGCGGTGATCGGACCAGGGAGCCGGACTGTTGTCGGCAGATCTTGTCGGTCGGTACGTGGCATTGGAGGTCCGTGGGCGTTGGTTGTGGTAGGTTTGGATGGTCGGATGGTTAAACTGGAGCAGTCTAGTTGGGCGTACCATCTGAGCCGTTCGGGCGGCAAACCGCGGGAGGTGAGACGGGTCTGGGCTGGCTTTTCTAGTTTCCGTTGAGGGAGAGTTGGCGTACACCAGGGAGCCAGAGGAGAACCCGGTTGAGCCGTGTGCGTCTTGCTCCAGATTCCGACAACGTCGAGCACACAAAATGTGCAAGTCTTCCGATCCTCCGGTGACAGGTCAGACCACAGCTCCCCCACGCCCCCCGATAATGGCAGGATCCCCTCATGTTCTACCTACACTGGCAGCCGGTGCTCCCTGCATATGTCGGCAAGGTCCTCGTAAATGGAATGGTGGACGTGCTATGTCGCGCCACCCTAACGCTGCCGTCGGGTGACAACAGCTGGGTCCAAACTATCCATCTTGGCGAGAACAAGGTGGGGCACCGACAACTTGATCCACATCTGAGTATGAAGGCGGAAGTCCTCTCGACTAAAGGCAATGCCTTGCGCACCAGCCTGGGCAGTGCCGACACCACCTCAGCCCACGTTGGAGCAAGGAAGTGAAGCGCACGGTCCGTATGGAGGAAGGGGCCAAACTCCATAGAAAGGGCTTGAAGCACATATCCCGTCGCGCAAGCGTAGGCCAGAGGGGCCAAGTCCCTGGCACCCAGCAGCCCCACCCCTCCAAAGGCGAATGGGAGCTGGACCCGTTGACGCGCTGGCACCGGTAGGTCAAAGCTCGTCGATCCCTCCGCAGGTGCCTCACGACCGCAGGTGCCTCACATCAATACCCTGCTGGTCGTGAGGCACCCGCGGAGGGATCGACGAGCTTCGACCTACCGATGCCAGCGCGTGAATGGGTCCAGCTCCCATTCGCCTTGGGAGGGGTGGGGCTGCTAGATGCCAGGGACTTGGCCCCTCTGGCCTACGCTTGCGCAATGGGATCTGTGCTTCAGGCCCTTTCTATGGAGTTTGGCCCCTTCCTCTCTACGGACCGTGAGCTTCACTTCCTTGCTCCAATGTGGGCTGAGGTGGTGTCGGTACTGCCCAGGCTGGTGCGCAAGGCATTGCCTTTAGTCGAGAGGACTTCCGCCTTCATACTCAGATGTGGCTCGAGTTGTCGGTGCCCCACCATGTTCTCGCCAAGATGGATAGTTTGGACCCGGCTGCTGTCACCCGACGGCAGCGTTAGGGTGGCGCGACACAGCACGTCCACCATCCCATTTACGAGGTGCTTGCCGACATATGCAGGGAGCACCGGCTGCCAGTGTAGGTGGAACATGAGGGGATCCTGCCGTTGCCGGGGGGCGTGGGGGAGCTGTGGTCTGACCTGTCACCGGAGGATCGGAAGACTGGCACATTTTGTGTGCTTGACGTCACAACAGTGGACGTGTACCGAGCGAGGGCCACGGAACCTGAAAAGCGAAGGCGGCAGCCGAGGCGGCGAAGTGCGCCAAGTTTGGCGAGACTCCACGCTGTGGGTACTTTATGCACCCCCTGGCGTGAGAAACTCCGAGCGGCCTGGGGGATCGGTCTTGAGTCTTCCTCGCCCGGCTGGCTAGGATTTGCCCGGCTCAGGGCCCACGCCGCTGCTCGGCCGATGCGCAAGAGAGCTGGGCCTAGCTGTGTTGGCGTAGAAGGTGTCCACAGTGGGCATCTGCAGCCAGTGTGCTGTCATGCGGCTCTTCAGCATTTCGCACGGGGAGGCTCGGGAGTTACGTCCGCAACAAGGGCGCAACGAGGACGCAACTATGACGCAAGTAGGTCGCAAGTAGGATGCAAGTAGGGCGCAACTAGGGCGTAACTAGGGCTTAACTAGGGTGCAAGTAGGGCGCAAGTAGGATTCAAGTAGGGCGCAACTAGAACGCTACTTGGGCGCAACTATGACGCAAGTAGGGCACAAGTGGGGTGCAACTAGGACGCAACTAGGGTACAACTAGGGTGCAGGTAGGGTGCAAGTAGGGCGCAACAAGGATATAACTAGGGTGCAACTAGGGCACAACTAGCGCACAACTAGGGCGTAGCTAGTGCCGAACTGAGACGCAACCAGGACGCAACTTGGGCGCAACTAGGGTGCAACTAGGGCACAACTAGCGCACAACTAGGGCGTAGCTAGTGCCGAACTGAGACGCAACCAGGACGCAACTTGGGCGCAACTAGGGTGCAAGTAGGACACATCTAGGGCACAAGTAGGGTGCAAGTAGGGCACAATTAGGCACAACTATGGTGCAACTAGGGCACAATCATGGTGTAGCTAGCGCCCAGCTGCGACGCAACTAGGGCGCAACTAGGGCGCAAGTATGGCACAACTAGGGCGCAAGTCGGGCACAACTAAGGAGCAATAGGGCACAAGTAGGACGCAAGTAGGGCGTAATGAAGGCACAACTAGGGCGCAACTAGGGCGCAAGTAGGGCGCAAGTAGAACGCATGTAGGGCGCAAGTAGGGCGCAAGTAGGGCGCAAGTAGGGCGCAACTAGGGCACAAGTAGGACGCAAGTAGGGCGTAATGAAGGCACAACTAGGGCGCAACTAGGGCGCAAGTAGGGCGCAAGTAGAACGCATGTAGGGCGCAAGTAGGGCGCAAGTAGGGCGCAAGTAGGGCGCAACTAGGACGCAACCAGGGCGCAAGTATGGCGTAAGTAGGACGCAAATAGGGTGCAACTAGGGTGCAACTATGACGCAACTAGGGTGCAAGCAGAGCGTAACTAGGGTGCAAGCAGAGCGCAACTAGGGCGCGACTAGCGTGCAATTAGGGCTCAAGTAGGGCGCAACTAGGGCACAACTGGGGCACAACAAGGACGCAACTAGGGTGCAACTAGAGCGTAGCTACTGCCCAGTTGAGGCGCAACTCGGACGTAACTAGGGCGCAAGTCCGGTGCAACTAGGGTGCAAGTAGGGCGCAAGAAGGGCGCAAGTAGGACGCAACTAGGGCACAAGTAGGGCGGAAGTAGGGGGCAACCAGGGTGCAACTAGGGCGCNAGACGCGAAGACGGTGGACAAAAAACGGCGGACAAAAGGTGCTGAACACGAGCGGACATATTTTATCTGTCACATGTGGCGGCAGGGAGCCTGTGGTGACCTATCCTTTTTGTTTGGGGTTGGGGACTGGCACCGAAGCAATATATGATATGGACCTGGGAAAAAGTGCAATGAACAGATTAAAGACTGTGATGCTGTAAGTTACCTAATGAGTGAATTGAAACAAAATCTATGGGTAGATTTGAATAGGGAACATGAAACGTGACACGAATGCCAAGTTTCGGGTCAACTAGGGCGCAACTAGGGCGTAGCTAGTGCCGAACTGAGACGCAACCAGGACGCAACTTGGGCGCAACTAGGGCGCAACTAGGGCGTAGCTAGTGCCGAACTGAGACGCAACCAGGACGCAACTTGGGCGCAACTAGGGCGCAACTAGGGCGTAGCTAGTGCCGAACTGAGACGCAACCAGGACGCAACTTGGGCGCAACTAGGGCGCAACTAGGGCGTAGCTAGTGCCGAACTGAGACGCAACCAGGACGCAACTTGGGCGCAACTAGGGCGCAACTAGGGCGTAGCTAGTGCCGAACTGAGACGCAACCAGGACGCAACTTGGGCGCAACTAGGGCGCAACTAGGGCGTAGCTAGTGCCGAACTGAGACGCAACCAGGACGCAACTTGGGCGCAACTAGGGCGCAACTAGGGCGTAGCTAGTGCCGAACTGAGACGCAACCAGGACGCAACTTGGGCGCAACTAGGGCGCAACTAGGGCGTAGCTAGTGCCGAACTGAGACGCAACCAGGACGCAACTTGGGCGCAACTAGGGCGCAACTAGGGCGTAGCTAGTGCCGAACTGAGACGCAACCAGGACGCAACTTGGGCGCAACTAGGGCGCAACTAGGGCGTAGCTAGTGCCGAACTGAGACGCAACCAGGACGCAACTTGGGCGCAACTAGGGCGCAACTAGGGCGTAGCTAGTGCCGAACTGAGACGCAACCAGGACGCAACTTGGGCGCAACTAGGGCGCAACTAGGGCGTAGCTAGTGCCGAACTGAGACGCAACCAGGACGCAACTTGGGCGCAACTAGGGCGCAACTAGGGCGTAGCTAGTGCCGAACTGAGACGCAACCAGGACGCAACTTGGGCGCAACTAGGGCGCAACTAGGGCGTAGCTAGTGCCGAACTGAGACGCAACCAGGACGCAACTTGGGCGCAACTAGGGCGCAACTAGGGCGCAACTAGCGTGCAATTAGGGCTCAAGTAGGGCGCAACTAGGGCACAACTGGGGCACAACAAGGACGCAACTAGGGTGCAACTAGAGCGTAGCTACTGCCCAGTTGAGGCGCAACTCGGACGTAACTAGGGCGCAAGTCCGGTGCAACTAGGGTGCAAGTAGGGCGCAAGAAGGGCGCAAGTAGGACGCAACTAGGGCACAAGTAGGGCGGAAGTAGGGGGCAACCAGGGTGCAACTAGGGCGCAACTAGGGCGTAGCTAGTGCCCAATTGAGGCACAACTAGGGCACAACTAGGGCGCAAGCAGGGCGCAAATATGGCGCAAGTAGGACGCAACTATGGCACAAGTAGGGCACAAATATGATGCAACTAGGGCGTAATTAGGGCGCAACTAGAGCGCAAGTAGGACGCAAGTAGGGCACAAGTAGGACGCAAGTAGAGCGCATGTAGGGCGCAAGTCCATGTTGCTATCAACTCTCAACCCTGCGTGCTGGGTCAAGGGTCAACGTGTCAACCTCGACCTGGTGTCGAGGTCGGCCGACGCACCCCCCCCCCCCCGCCAATACATAGCAAATTTGTCTGTCGCGCTTTCTTCTACAGCGGACTTCACAACCCATTTTTTTGCTGTGCCTGAGGTCCTGCGAACTGCAAATGGTTCGCCGGCAAACCTGGTCTGTCATCCCCTCCCTTTTTTCTTTTCTTCTGTCAACCGCTAAATGGTGGACGCTTGACGGTAGAGGATGAACGGAAGAGGATGGACGGTAGATGATGGACGATAGAGGCTGGACTGCTGACCTTGGATGGTAGCCGCGCTAGACGCTGGACAATAGATGCGCTAGACGCTGGACAGTAGACGCGCTAGACGCTAGACAGCAGACGCGCTAGACGCTGGACAGCGGACATGACGACGGTGGACAGTAGACGCGAAGACGGTGGACAAAAAACGGCGGACAAAAGGTGCTGAACACGAGCGGACATATTTTATCTGTCACATGTGGCGGCAGGGAGCCTGTGGTGACCTATCCTTTTTGTTTGGGGTTGGGGACTGGCACCGAAGCAATATATGATATGGACCTGGGAAAAAGTGCAATGAACAGATTAAAGACTGTGATGCTGTAAGTTACCTAATGAGTGAATTGAAACAAAATCTATGGGTAGATTTGAATAGGGAACATGAAACGTGACACGAATGCCAAGTTTCGGGTCAACTAGGGCGCAACTAGGGCGCAAGTAGGGCACAAGTAGGACATAACTACAGCGCAACTAGGGTACAACTAGGGTGTAGATAGTGTCCAACTGAGGCGCAACTAGGGCGCAAGTAGGGTGCAAGTAGGGCACAAGTAGGGTGCAACTAGTGCACAAATAGGGCACAACTAGGGCGGAACTAGGACGCAACTAGGGCGCAACTATGGTGTAAGTAGGGCGCAACTAGGGTGTAACTAGGGCACAAGTAGGGCGCAAGTAAGACGCAAGTAGTGTGCAACTAGGGCACAACTAGGACGTAGCTAGTGCCCAACTGAGGCGCAATGAGGGCACAAGTAGGGCGCCAGTAGGGCGTAAGTATGGTGCAATGAGGGTCCAAGAAGGGCGCAACTAGGGCGCAAATAGGACGCAACTAGGATGCAACTAGGACACAAGTAGGGCGCAACTAGGGTACAAATATGGCGCAAGTAGGGCGCAAGTAGGGCATAACTAGGGTACAACCAAGGTGCAACTAGGGCACCACTAGGGTGCAAGTAGGCCGCAAATAGGGCGCAACTAGGGTGCAACTAGGGCGCAACTGGGGTGCAACTAGGGCGCAACTAGGGTGCAACAGGGCGCAACTAGGGCGCAACTAGGGCGCAACTATGGCGCAACTAGGGCGCAACTAGGACGCAACTAGGGTGCAACTAGGGCGCAACTAGGGCACAACTAGGGCGTAATGAGTGCGCAACAATGGCGCAACGAGGGCGCAACGAGGGTGCAACTAGTGTGCAACTAGGGCACAACTAGGGCGCAACTAGGGCGCAACCATGGCGCAACTATGGTGCAACTAGTTTGTAAGTTGGACGCAACTAGGGCGCAACTTAGGCGCAACTTGGGCACAATTAGGGTGCAACTAGAGCACAACTATGGCGCAACTAGGGTGCAAGTAGGGTGCAACCAGGGCGCAACTAGAGCGTAACTATGGCACAACTAGGGTGCAACTAGGGCGCAACTAGGGTGCAACTATTGTGACAGGTGTAAATATTGCGACAGGTGTAAATTTGCGACAGGGTATTGATTTGCGACAGATGTAAATTTGCGAAAGGGTATTGATTTGCGACAGGGCGTTGATTTGTGACATGGTGTTTGTTTGGGACAAGGTGTTCATTTGCGACAGGGTGTTGATTTGGAACAGACAGTTAATTTACGATAGGGTGTTGATTTGTGACTGGGTGTTGATTTACGACAGGGTGTTTATTTTCAACAAGGTGTTGATTTGCGACAGGGTGCTGATTTGTGACAAGGTGTTGACTTGCGACCGGGTGTTGATTTGCGACAGGGTGTTCATTAGCGATAGGGTGTTGATTTGCGACAGGATATTTATTTGCAACAGGGTGTTAAAGTGCAACAGGGTGTTGATTTGCGACAGGATGTTGATTTGCAACATGGTGTTGATTTGCGACACGGTGTTGATTTGCAACGGGGTGTTGATTTGCGACGTGTTGATTTACGACAAGGTGTTTAATTGTGACAGGGTGTTCATCCGCGACAGATTATTGATTTACGATAGTGTGTTAATTTACGATAGGGTGTTCATTTGCGATATGGTGTTGATTTGCGACAAGGTGTTGATTTGCAAGATGGTGTTGATTTGTGACAGGGTGTTGATTTGTGACAGGGTGTTAATTTGTGACAGGGTGTTAATTTGTGACAGGGTGTTGGTTTGCAACAGGATGTTGATTTGCGATCGAGTGTTAATTTGCGACAGAGTGTTAATTTCCGATAGGGTGTTGATTTGCAACAATGTGTTGATTTACGACAAGGTCTTGATTTGCGACAGGGTGTTGATTTGCGACAGGTGTAAATTTGCGACAGGGTATTGATTTATGACAATGTGTTGATTTGCGACAGGGTGTTCGTTTGCGACAATGTGTTCATTTGCGATAGGGTGTTGATTTGCGACAGGTGTAAATTTGCGACAGGGTATTGATTTATGACAATGTGTTGATTTGCGACAGGGTGTTCGTTTGCGACAATGTGTTCATTTGCGATAGGGTGTTGATTTGGAACAGACAGTTCATTTGTGATAGGGTGTTGATTTGCGACTGGGTGTTGATTTGCGACAGTGTGTTGATTTGCAACAAGGTGTTCATTTGCGACAGGGTGCTGATTTGCGACAAGGTGTTGACTTGCGACAGGGTGTTGATTTGCAACAGGGTGTTCATTAGCGATAGGGTGTTGATTTGCGACAGGATTTTTATTTGCGACAGGACGTTATATTGCGACATGGTGTTGATTTGCAACAGGGTGTTGATTTGCGACAAGGTGTTGACTTGCGACAGGGTGTTGATTTGCAACAGGGTGTTCATTAGCGATAGGGTGTTGATTTGCGACAGGATTTTTATTTGCGACAGGACGTTATATTGCGACATGGTGTTGATTTGCAACAGGGTGTTGATTTGCGACATGGTGTTGATTTGCGACATGGTGCTGATTTGCAACAGGATTTTGATTTGCGACAGGGTGTTGATTTGCGACAGTGTGTTGATTTGCGACAGGGTGTTGATTTGTGACAGGGTGTTGATTTGCGACATGGTGTTGATTTGCGACATGGTGCTGATTTGCAACAGGATTTTGATTTGCGACAGGGTGTTGATTTGCGACAGTGTGTTGATTTGCGACAGGGTGTTGATTTGTGACAGGATGTTCATTTGCGACATGGTGCTGAGTTGCAACACGGTGTTGATTTGCGATAGGGTCTGAATTTGCGACGGGGTATTGATTCGTGGCAGGGTGTTGATTTGCAAGAGAGTGTTGATTTGCGACCCTGTCAAAAACACCCTGTCACAAACACCCTATCACAATGGAACACCTTGTTACAAATCAACACACTGTCACAGATCAGTACCCTGTCACAAATCAACACCCTGTCGTAAATCAACACCCTGTCGCAAATCAACACCATGTCGCAAATCATTACTCTGTCGTAAATAAACACCCTACTACAAATTAACACCTTGTCGCAAATCAACACCCTGTCACAAATCAACACCCTGTCGTAAATCAACACCCTGTCGCAAATCAACACCATGTCGCAAATCATTACTCTGTCGTAAATAAACACCCTACTACAAATTAACACCTTGTCGCAAATCAGCACACTGTCGCAAATCAACACCCTCTTGCAAATCAACACCATGTCGCGAATCAACACCATGTCACAAATCAACACCCTGTCGCAAATCAACACCATGTCGCAAATCATTACTCTGTCGTAAATAAACACCCTACTACAAATTAACACCTTGTCGCAAATCAGCACACTGTCGCAAATCAACACCCTCTTGCAAATCAACACCATGTCGCGAATCAACACCCTGTCACAAATCAACACCTTGTGCAATTCAACACCCTGGTGTAAATCAACACCTTGTCGCAAATCAACACCTTGTCGCAAATCAACACCTTGTCGCAAATCAATACCTTGTCACAAATCAATACCATGTCGCAAATTAACACCATGTCACAAATCAACACCCTGTCACAAATCAGCACCTTGTTGCAAATCAACACCTTGTTGCAAATCAAAACCTTGTCGCAAATCAACGCCCTGTTGCAATCAACACCCTGTCGCAAATCAACACCCTGTCGCAAATCAACAGCCTCTCGCAAATCAACACCCTATCGCAAATCAACATCCTGTCGCAAATCAATACCTTGTTGCAAATCAACACCCTGTCGCAAATCAACAGCCTCTCGCAAATCAACACCCTATCGCAAATCAACATCCTGTCGCAAATCAATACCTTGTTGCAAATCAACACCCTGTCACAAATCCAAACCCTGTTGCAAATCAACATTCTGTCGCAAATCATTACCTATCGCAAATCAACACCTTGTCGCAAATCAATACCCTGTCGCAAGTTGACACCATTCGCAATTCAACACCCTGTCGCAAATCAACACTCTGTTGCAAATCAACACCCTATCGTGAATGAATATCCCATCGCAAATCCAGACCCTATTGCAAATCAACACAGTGTCGCAACTCAACACCATGTGGGAAATCAACATCCTGTCACAAATGAGCACCCTGTCGCAAATCAAAACCCTGTCGCAAACCAACACCCTGTCACAAATCAACATCCTGTTGCAAATCAGCACCCTGTCGCAAATCAACACC
>SZWC01014038.1:48775-59152 GCA_023375785.1 Penium margaritaceum
TTGCTGTTCCTGAGGCCCTGCGAACTGCAAACGGTTCGCCGGCAAACCTGGTCTGTCATCCCCTCCCTTTTTTCTTTTCTTCTGTCAACCGCTAAATGGTGGACGCTTGACGGTAGAGGATGGACGGAAGAGGATGGACGGTAGATGATGGACGATAGAGGCTGGACTGCTGACCTTGGACAGTAGCCGCGCTAGACACTGGACAATAGACGCGCTAGACGCTGGACAGTAGACGCGCTAGACGCTAGACAGCAGACGCGCTAGATGCTGGACAGCGGACACGACGACGGTGGACAGTAGACGCGGTGACGGTGGACAAAAAACGGTGGACAAAAGGTGCTGAACACGAGCGGCAATATTTTATCTGTCACATGTGGCGGCAGGGAGCCTGTCGTGACCTGTCATTTATTTTTTCGGGGTTCGGAACTGGCACCGAAGCAAGAAAGGCTATGGATCCGGGGAAAAGTGCAATCTACAAATTTAAGACTGTGATGCTGTAAGTTACATGAGGAGTGAATGGAAACGAAATCCATGGGTGGATTCGAATCAGGAACATGAAACATGACATGAATGCCAAGTTTCGGGTCAACTAGGGTGCAACTAGGGTGCAAGTAGGGCACAAGTAGGATACAACTAGGGCGCAACTAGGGTACAACTAGGGCGCAGCTAGTGCCAAACTAAGGCGCAACTAGGGCGCAAGTAGGGCGCAACTAGGGCGCAACTAGGGTGCAACTAGGGTGCAACTAGGGCGCAACTAGGGCGCAACTAGGGTGCAACTAGGGTGCAACTAGGGCGCAACTAGGGCGCAACTAGGGTGCAACTAGGGTGCAACTAGGGCGCAACTAGGGCGCAACTAGGGTGCAACTAGGGCGCAACTAGGGCGCAACTAGGGCGCAACGAGGGCGCAACTAGGGCACAAGTAGGGAGCAAGTAGGGCGCAAGTAGGGCATAACTAGGACACAACTAAGGCGGAACTAGGGCACCACTAGGGCGCAAGTAGGCCGCAACTAGGGCGCAACTAGGGCGCAACTAGGGCGCAACTAGGGCGCAACTAGGGCGCAACTAGGGCACAACTAGGGCGCAACTAGGGCGCAACTAGGGCGCAACTAGGGCGCAACTAGGGCGCAACTAGGGCGCAACTAGGGCACAACTAGGGCGCAACTAGGGCGCAACTAGGGCACAACTAGGGCGCAACTAGGGCGCAACTAGGGTGCAACTAGGGCGCAACCAGGGCGCAACTAGGGTGCAACTAGTTTGCAGGTTGGACGCAAGTAGGGCGAAACTTAGGCGCAACTTGGACGCAAGTAGGGTGTAACTAAAGCGCAACTAGAGCGCAACTAGGGCGCGACTAGGCCGCAAGTAGGGTGCAACCAGGGCGCAACTAGAGCGTAAATAGGGCACAACTAGGGCACAACTAGGGCGCAACTAGGGTGCAACTAGTGCGCAACTTCGGCGCAACTATGGCGCAACTAAGGTGCAACTAGCGTGCAAGTAGGGCGCAAGTAGGAAGCAACTAGGACGCAACTAGGGCACAACTAGGGCGCAACTAGGGTGCAACTAGTGCGCAACTTCGGCGCAACTATGGCGCAACTAAGGTGCAACTAGCGTGCAAGTAGGGCGCAAGTAGGAAGCAACTAGGACGCAACTAGGGCACAACTAGGGCGCAGCTAGTGCCCAACTAAGGCACAACTAGGGTGCAAGTAGGGTGCCAGTAGGGTGCAAGTAGGGTGCAATAAGGGCGCAAGTAGGGTGCAACTAGGGCACAACTAGGGCGCAACTAGGGTGCAACTAACTGCGACTAGGGCACAACTAGGGCGCAACTAGGGCGCAACTAGGGCGCAACTAGGACGCAAGTAGGGCGTAAGTAGGACGCAACTTCGGCGCAACAAGGGCGCAATTAGGGTGCAACTAGGGCGCAACTAGGGCGCAACTAGGACGCAAGTAGGGCGTAAGTAGGACGCAACTTCGGCGCAACAAGGGCGCAATTAGGGTGCAACTAGGGCGCAACTACGGTACAACTAGGGCGCAACTAGGGCGTAACTAGGGTGCAACTAGGGCGCAACTAGGGTACAACTAGGGCGCAAGTATGGCACAAGTAGGGCCTAAGTAGGGCGCAACTACGGTACAAGTGGGGCACAACTATGGCGCAACTAGGGTGCAACTAGGGCGCACTGAGGGCGTAACGAGGGCGCAACAAGGGCGCAACAAGGGCAAAACTAGGGTGCAGCTAGGGCGCAACTAGGGCGCCACATGGGCGCAACTAGGGCGCAACTAGGGCGCAACAAGGGCGCAACTAGGGCGTAACTAGGGCGCAACTAGGGCGCAACTAAGGCGCAACTAGGGCGCAACAAAGGCGTAACTAGGGCGCAAGTAGGGCACAAGTAGGATGTAACTAGGGTGCAACTAGGGTACAACTAGGGCGTAGCTAGTGCCGACTGAGGCACAACTAGGGCACAAGTAGGGCACCAATAGAGCGTAAGTATGGTACAATAAGGGTGCAAGAAGGGCGTAACTAGGGTGCAACTAGGACGCAACTAGGGTGCAACTTGGGCTCAAGTAGGGTGCAACTAGAGTGCAACTAGGGTGCAACTAGGGCGCAAGTAGGATGCAACCAGGGCGCAACTATAGCGCAACTAGGCCGCAACTAGGGCGCAACTAGGGCGCAACTAGGGCGCAACTAGGGTGCAACTAGTGCGCAAGTTCGGCGTAACTAAGGCGCAACTAAGGCGCAACTAGCGCGCAAGTAGGGCACAAGTAGGACGCAACTAGGGTGCAACTAGGGCACAACTAGGGCGTAGCTAGTGCCCAACTAAGGCACAACTAGGGTACAAATAGGGTGCCAAAAGGGTGCAAGTAGGGTGCAATAAGGATGCAAGTAGGATGCACCTAGGGCGCAACTAGGGCGCAACAAGGGCGCAACTAGTACGCGACTAGGGTGCAACTAGGGCGCAATTAAAGCGCAACTAGGGCGCAACTAGGGCGCAAGTAGGGCGTAACTAGGCTGCAACTAGGGCGCAACAAGGGCGCAACTAGGGCGCAACTAGGGCGCAACTAGGGTGTAACTAGGGCGCAACTATGGTACAACTAGGGCGCAACTAGGGCGCAAGTAGGGCGTAACTAGGCTGCAACTAGGGCGCAACAAGGGCGCAACTAGGGCGCAACTAGGGCGCAACTAGGGTGTAACTAGGGCGCAACTATGGTACAACTAGGGCACAACTAGGGTGCAACTAGGGCGCAAGTAGGACGCAAGTAGGGCACAAGTAGGGCGTAACTACGGCGCAAGTGGGGCACAACTAGGGCGCAAGTAGGGCACAAGTAGGACGCAACTAGGGCACAACTAGGATATAACTAGGGCGTAGCTAGTGTCCAATTGAGGCGCAACTAGGGTGCAAGTAGGGCGCCAATAGGGCGTAAGTATGGTACAATAAGGGCGCAAGAACGACGTAACTAGGGCACAACTAGGACGCATCTAGGGCACAAGTAGGGCACAACTAGGGTGCGACGAGGACGCAAGTAGGGCGCAGGTAGGGCGCAACTAGGGCACAACTAAGGCGCAACTAGGGCGCAACTAGGGCGCAACTAGGATGCAACTAGGGCGCAACTAGGGCGCAACTAGGGCGTAACTAGGGCGCAACTAGGGCGCAACTAGGGTGCAACTAGGGTGCAATTAGGGTGCAACTAGGGCGCAACTAGGGCGCAACTAGGGCGCAACTAGGATGGGCGCAACGCGCAACTAGGGCGCAACTAGGGCGTAACTAGGGCGCAACTAGGGCGCAACTAGGGTGCAACTAGGGTGCAATTAGGGTGCAACTAGGGCGCAACGAGGGCGCAACGAGGGCACAATTAGGGAGCAACTAGGGCGCAACTAGGGTGCAAGTAGGGCGCAACTAGGGCGCAGCTAGGGTGCAACTAGTGTGCAAGTTGGGTGTAACTAGGGCGCAACTAGGGCGCAACGAGGGCACAATTAGGGAGCAACTAGGGCGCAACTAGGGTGCAAGTAGGGCGCAACTAGGGCGCAGCTAGGGTGCAACTAGTGTGCAAGTTGGGTGTAACTAGGGCGCAACTAAGGCGCAACTAGGGCGCAAGTAGGACGCAACTAGGGCGCAACTAGGGGATAACTAGGGCGTTCCTAGTGCCCAACTGAGGCGCAACTAGGGCGCAAGTAGGCGGCAGATTGGCGCAAGTAGGGCGCAACTAGGGTGCAACTAGGGCGCAACTAGGACGCAACTAGGGCGCAACTAGGGGATAACTAGGGCGTTCCTAGTGCCCAACTGAGGCGCAACTAGGGCGCAAGTAGGCGGCAGATTGGCGCAAGTAGGGCGCAACTAGGGTGCAACTAGGGCGCAACTAGGACGCAACTAGGGCGCAACTAGTGCGTAACTAGGGTACAACTATGGTGCAAGTAGGGCGCAACTAGGGCGCAACTAGGGCGTCCGGGCGCAACAAGGGCGCAACTAGGGGGCAACTAGGGGGCAACTAGGGAGCAACTAGGATGCAACTAGTGCACAAATAGGGCACAACTAGGGCGCAACTAGGGCGCAACTAGGGCGTCCGGGCGCAACAAGGGCGCAACTAGGGGGCAACTAGGGGGCAACTAGGGAGCAACTAGGATGCAACTAGTGCACAAATAGGGCACAACTAGGGCGCAACCAGGGCGCAACTAGGGCGCAACTAGGGTGCAATTAGGGCGCAACTGGGGGCAACTAGGGCGCAACTACGGCGCAACTAGGGTGCAACTAGGGCACAACTATGGCGCAACTAGGGCGTAACTAGGGCGCAACTAGGGCGCGACTTGGGCGTAACTAGGGTGCAACTAGGGTGCAACTAGGGCGCAACTATGGCACAACAAGGACGCAACTAGGGCGCAACTAGGACGCAACTAGGGCGCAACTAAGGCACAACTAGGGCACATATAGGACACAAGTAGGACACAACTAGGGCGCAACTAGGGCGCAACTAGGACGCAACTAGGGCGCAACTAAGGCACAACTAGGGCACATATAGGACACAAGTAGGACACAACTAGGGCGCAACTAGGGTACAACTAGGGCGTGGCTAATCCCCAACTGAGGCGCAACTAGGGCGCAAGTAGGGCGCAAGTAGGGTGCAAGTAGGGCGCAAGTATGTTGCAACTTGTGTGCAACCAGGGTGCAACTAGGGCGCAACTAGGGCGCAACTAGGGCACAACTAGGGCACATATAGGACACAAGTAGGACACAACTAGGGCGCAACTAGGGTACAACTAGGGCGTGGCTTATCCCCAACTGAGGCGCAACTAGGGCGCAAGTAGGGCGCAAGTAGGGTGCAAGTAGGGCGCAAGTATGTTGCAACTTGTGTGCAACCAGGGTGCAACTAGGGCGCAACTAGGGCGCAACTAGGGTGCAACTAGGGCGCAACTAGGGTGCAAGTAGGGCGCAACTAGGGTGCAACTAGGGTGCAAGTAGGGCGCAACTAGGGCGCAACTAGGGTGCAACTAGGGCGCAACTAGGGTGCAAGTAGGGCGCAACTAGGGTGCAACTAGGGTGCAAGTAGGGCGCAAGTAAGACGCAAATAGGGCGTAACTAGGGCACAATGAGGGCGTAGCTAGTGCCCAACTGAGGTGCAACTAGGGCGCAAGTAGGGCGCCAATAGTGTGTAAGTAGGGTGCAATAAGGGCGCAAGGAGGGCGCAACAAGGACGCGACTAGGGCATAACTAAGACGCAACTAGGGTGCAAGTATGGCGCAACTAGGGCGCAAGTAGGGCGCAAATAGGGCGCAACTAGGGCACAACTAAGGCGCAACAAGGGCACAACTAGGACGCAACTAGTCGCAACTAGGGCGCATCTAGGGCGCAACTAGGGTGCAATTAGGGCGCAACTATGGCGCAACTAGGACGCAACTAGGGCACAACTAGGGTGCAAGTAGGGCGCAACTATAGCGCAACTAGGGGGCAACTAGGGCGCAACTAAGGTGCAACTAGGGTGCAACTAGGGTGCAACTAGGGCGCAACGAGGGCGCAACGAGGGCGCAACGAGGGCGCAACCAAGACGCAACTAGGGCGCAACTAGGGTGCAACTAGGGTGCAACTAGGGCGCAACTAGGGCGCAACTAGGGTGCAACTAGTCTGCAAGTTGGGTGCAACTAGGGCGCAACTAAGGGGTAACTAGGGCGTAAGTAAGACGCAACTAAGGGCGCAACTAGGGGACGACTAGGGCGTAGCTAGTGCCGAACTGAGGCGCAACTAGGGCGCAACTAAGGGGTAACTAGGGCGTAAGTAAGACGCAACTAAGGGCGCAACTAGGGGACGACTAGGGCGTAGCTAGTGCCGAACTGAGGCGCAACTAGGGCGCAAGTAGGCGCCAGTAGGGCGCAAGTAGGGCGCAACTAGGGTGCAACTTGGGCACAACTAGGATGCAACTAGGGCGCAACTAGTGCATAACTAGGGTGCAAGTAGGGTGCAACTAGGGCGCAATTAGGGCGCCCGGGTGCAACTAGGGCCCAACTAGGGGGCAACTAGGGCGCAACTAGGTTGTAACTAGGACGCAATTATGGCACAACTAGGGCGCATCTAGGGCGCAAATAGGGCGCAACTAGGGTGCAACTAGTGCGCAACTAGGACGCAAGTAGGGCGCGACTAGGGCGCGACTAGGGTGCGAGTTGGGCGCAACTAGGGTGCAACTAGGGCACAACTAGGGCGCAACTAGGGCGCAACTAGGGCGCAACTATGCCGCAACTAGGGGCAACTAGGGCGTAAATATGGCGCAACTAGGTTGCAACTAGGGCATAACTAGGGCGCAACTAGGGCGCAACTAGGGCGCAACTAGGGTGCAACTAGTGCGCAACTAGGACGCAACTAGGACGCGACTAGGACGCGACTAGGGCGCAACTTGGGCGCAACTAGGGTGCAACTAGGGTGCAACTAGGACGCAACTAGGGCACAATTAGGACGCAGCTGGGGGCAACTAGGGCGCAACTAGGACGCAACTAGAGCGCAACTAGGGCACAACTAAGGTGCAACTAGGGCGCAACTAGGGCACAACTAGGGCGCAATTAGGGCGTAACTAGGGCGTAACTATGGCGCAACTAGGGCGCAACTAGGGCACAACTAAGGCGCAACTAGGGCGCAAATAGGGCACAAGTATGACACAACTAGAGCGCAAGTATGGTACAACTAGGGCGTAGCTAGTATCCAACTGAGGCACAACTAGGGCGCAACTAGGGCGCAACTAAGACGTAACTAGGGTGCAAGTAGGGCGCAACTAGGGCGCAAGTCGGATGCAAGTAGGGTGCAACTAGGGCACAACTAAGGCGCAACAAGAGCACAAATAGGGCGCAACTAGGGTGCAACTAGGGCGCACTAGGGCGCAACTAGGGCGCAACTAGGTCGCAACTAGGGCGCAACAAGGGCGCAACTAGAGTGTAACTTGGGGGTAACTAGGGCGCAACTAGGACATAACTAGGGTGCAACTAGAGGGCAACTAGGGCGCAACTAGGGCGCAACAAGGGCGCAACGCGGGCGCAACTAGGGCACAACAAGGGCGCAACGAGGGCGCAACTAGGGTCTAACTAGGGAGCAACTAGGGCGCAACTAGTGTGCAACTAGGACGCAACTAGGGTGTAGCTTGGGCGCAACTAGGGCACAACTTGGGCACAACTAGGATGCAACTAGGTCGCAACTAGGGCGCAACTAGGGCGCAACTAGGGCGCAACTAGGGTGCAACTAGGACGCAACCGGGACGCAACCAGGGCGCAACTAGGGCGCAACTAGGGCGCAGTTAGGACACAACTAGGGCGCAACTAGGGTGCAACTAGGGTGCAACTAGTGTGCAAGTTGGACGCAACTAAGGTGGAACTAAGGCGCAACTAGCGCGCAAGTAGGACACAAGTAGGACGCAACTAGGGTGCAACTAGGGCACAACTAGGGTGTAGCTAGTGCCCAACTAAGGCACAACTAGGGTGCAAGAAGTGTGCCAGAAGGGCACAAGTAGGGTGTAATAAGGGCGCAAATAGGGTGCAACTAGGGCACAACTAGGGTGTAGCTAGTGCCCAACTAAGGCACAACTAGGGTGCAAGAAGTGTGCCAGAAGGGCACAAGTAGGGTGTAATAAGGGCGCAAATAGGGTGCAACTAGATCGCAACTAGGGCGCAAATAGGGCGCAACTAGGGCATGACTAGGGCGCGACTAGGGCGCCCCTAGGGTGCAACTATGGCGCGACTAGGGTGTAACTACGGCGCATCTAGGGTGCAACTAGGGCGCAAATAGGGCGCAACTAGGGCATGACTAGGGCGCGACTAGGGCGCCCCTAGGGTGCAACTATGGCGCGACTAGGGTGTAACTACGGCGCATCTAGGGTGCAACTAGGGCACAACTAGGGCGTAACTAGGGTGCAACTAGGGGGGCAACTAGGGCGCAACTAGGGCGCAACTAGAGCACAACAATGGTGCAACTAGGGCGCAACTTGAGCGTAACGAGGGCGCATCGAGGGCGTAATGAGGGCGCATCGAGGGTGCAACAAGGGCGCAACAAGGGCGAAACTAGGGCGCAACTAGAGCACAACAATGGTGCAACTAGGGCGCAACTTGAGCGTAACGAGGGCGCATCGAGGGCGTAATGAGGGCGCATCGAGGGTGCAACAAGGGCGCAACAAGGGCGAAACTAGGGCGCAGCTAGGGTGCAACTAGGGTGTAACTAGGGCACAACTAGGGTGCAACTAGGGTACAACTAGGGCGTAACTAGGGTGTAACTGGGGTGCAACTAGGGTGCAACGAAGGCACAACTAAGGCACAACTAAGGCGCAACTAAGGCGGAACCAGGGCGCAAGTAGGGCACAAGTAGGACGCAGCTAGGGCACAACTAGGGTACAACTAGGGCGTAGCTAGTGCTAAACTGAGGCACAACTAGGGCGAGAGTAGGGCGCAAGTAGGGCGCAATTAGGGCGCAACTAGGGCGCAACTAGGGCACAACTAGGGTACAACTAGGGCGTAGCTAGTGCTAAACTGAGGCACAACTAGGGCGAGAGTAGGGCGCAAGTAGGGCGCAATTAGGGCGCAACTAGGGCGCAACTAGGGCGCAACTAGGGCGCAACTAGGGCGTAACTAGGGCGCAAGTAGGGCGCAACTAGGGCGAGACTAGGGCGCGACTATGGCGCGACTAGGGCGCGACTAGGGCGCGACTTGGGCGCAACTAGGGCGCAACTAGGGCGTAACTAAGGCGCAAATAGGGCGCAACTAGGACGCAATTATGGTGCAACTAGGGCGCGACTAGGGCGCGACTTGGGCGCAACTAGGGCGCAACTAGGGCGTAACTAAGGCGCAAATAGGGCGCAACTAGGACGCAATTATGGTGCAACTAGGGGCAACTAGGGCGTAGCCAGTGCCCAACTGAGGCGCAACTAGGGCGCAAGTAGGGCGCCAGTAGGGTGTAAGTTTGGTGCAATAAGGACGCAAGAATGGCGCAACTAGGGTGCAACTAGGGTGCAACTAGGGCGCAACTAGGGCGCAAGTAGGGCGCCAGTAGGGTGTAAGTTTGGTGCAATAAGGACGCAAGAATGGCGCAACTAGGGTGCAACTAGGGTGCAACTAGGACGCACCTAGGGCACAAGTAGGGCGCAACTAGGGCGCAAGTAGGGCGCAAGTATGGCACAAGTAGGGCGTAACTAGGGCGCAACTAGGGCGCAACTAGGGCGCAACTAGGGCGCAAATAGGGTGCAACTAGGGCGCAACTAGGGCGCAACTAGGGCGCAAGTAGGGCGCAAGTATGGCACAAGTAGGGCGTAACTAGGGCGCAACTAGGGCGCAACTAGGGCGCAACTAGGGCGCAAATAGGGTGCAACTAGGGCGCAACTAGGGTGCAATGAGTGTACAAGTTGGGCGCAACTAGGGCGCAACTAAGGCGCAACAAGGGCGCAAGTGGGGTGCAACTAGAGCGCAACTAGAGCACAACTAGGGCATAACTAGGGCGCAACTAGGGCGCAACTAAGGCGCAACAAGGGCGCAAGTGGGGTGCAACTAGAGCGCAACTAGAGCACAACTAGGGCATAACTAGGGCGCAACTAGGACGCAAGTAGGATGCAACTAGGGTGCAACTAGAGCGTAAGTATGGTACAAACGGCACAACTAGGGCGTAACTATGGTGCAACTAGTGCGTATGTTGGGTGCAACTAAGGCGCTACTAAGGTACAACTAGCGCGCAAGTAGGGTACAAGTAGGACATAACTAGCGCGCAACCATGGCACAACTAGGGCGTAGCTAGTGTCCAACTAAGCCACAACTAGGGCGCAAGTAGGGTGCCAGTAGGGCGCAAGTAGGGTGCAATAAGGGTGCAAATAGGGTGCAACTAGGGCGCAACTAGGGCGCAACTAGGGCGCAACTAGGGCGCAACTAGGGCGCAACTAGTG
>SZWC01014038.1:59164-75368 GCA_023375785.1 Penium margaritaceum
GCAAGTAGGGCGCAAGTAGGGCGCAAGTAGAGTGCAACTAGTGCGCAACTAGGGTGTAACTAGGGCGAAACTAGGGCGCAACAAGGGCGCAACTAGGGCGCAACTAGGCCGCAACTAGGGCGCAACTAGGGTGCAATTAGGGCACAACTAGGGCGCAACTAGGTGCAACTAGGGTGTAACTAGGGCGCAACTAGGGCGCAACTAGGGAGCAACTAGGGTGCAACTAGGGTGCAACTAGGGCGCAACTAGGGCACAACTAGGACACAACTAGGTCGCAACTAGGGCGCAACTAGGGCGCAACTAGGACGCAACCAGGGCGCAACTCGGGCCCAACTAGTGCGCAAACAGGGTGCAACCAGGGCGCAACTAGGGCGCAACTAGGGTGCGACTAGGGTGCAACTAGGACGCAATTAGGGCGCAACTATGGTGCAACTAGGGCGCAACTAGGGCGCAACTAGGACGCAACTAGGGCGCAACTCGGGCCCAACTAGTGCGCAAACAGGGTGCAACCAGGGCGCAACTAGGGCGCAACTAGGGTGCGACTAGGGTGCAACTAGGACGCAATTAGGGCGCAACTATGGTGCAACTAGGGCGCAACTAGGGCGCGAATAGGGCGCAACTAGGGCGCAAGTAGAGCGTAAGTAAGACGCAACTAGGGTGCAACTAGGACACAACTAGGGCGTAGCTAGTGCCTAACTAAGGCGCAACTAGGGCGCAAGTAGAGCGTAAGTAAGACGCAACTAGGGTGCAACTAGGACACAACTAGGGCGTAGCTAGTGCCTAACTAAGGCGCAACTAGGGCGCAAGTAGGGAGCCAGTAGGGCGTAAGTAGGCTGCAATAAGGGCGCAAGAAGGGCGCAACGAGGGTGCAACTAGAGCGGAACTATGACGCGACTAGGGCGCAAGTAGGGCGTAACTAGGGCACAACTAGGGCGCAAGTAGGGCGCAAGTAGGGTGCAACTAGGGCACAATTAAGGCACAACTAGGGCGCAACTAGGGCACAACTAGGGCACAACTAGGGCGCAACTAGAGCGCAACAAGGGAACAACTAGGGTGCAACTAGGACGCAACTAGGGCCCAATTAGGGCGCAACTAGGGTGCAACTAGGGCACAACTAGGGCACAACTAGGGCGCAACTAGAGCGCAACAAGGGAACAACTAGGGTGCAACTAGGACGCAACTAGGGCCCAATTAGGGCGCAACTAGGGTGCAACTAGGGCGCAACTAGGGTACAACAAGGGCGCAACAAGGGCGCAACTAGGGCGCGACGAGGACGCAACGAGGGTGTAACTAGGGCGCAACTAGGGTGCAACTAGGGCGTAACTATGGTGTAACGACGGCGTATCTAGGGTGCAACTAGGGCGAAACTGTGGCACGACTACGGCACAACTAGGACGCAACTAGGTCGCAACTAGGGCGTAACTAGGGCGCAACTAGGGTGCAACTAGGACGCAACCGGGGGGTA
Organism: Penium margaritaceum; assembly: GCA_023375785.1. Classification (NCBI taxonomy): domain Eukaryota; kingdom Viridiplantae; phylum Streptophyta; class Zygnematophyceae; order Desmidiales; family Peniaceae; genus Penium; species Penium margaritaceum. Next base: position 60,630 of record SZWC01014038.1, read on the forward strand.
ACCAGGGTGCAACTAGGGTGCAACTAGGGCGAAACTATGGCACGACTACGGCACAACTAGGACGCAACTAGGTCGCAACTAGGGCGTAACTAGGGCGCAACTAGGGTGCAACTAGGACGCAACCGGGGGTTAACCAGGGTGCAACTAGGGTGCAACTAGGGCACAACTAGGGCGCAACTAGGGCGCAACTATGGTGCAACTAGTGTGCAAGTTGGGTGCAACTAAGGCGCAATTAAGGCAAAACTAGCCCGCAAGTAGCGCACAAGTAGGACGCAACTAGGGCGCAATTAGGGCACAACTAGGGCGTAGCTAGTGCCCATCTAAGGCACAACTAGGGCGCAAGAAGGGTGCCAGTAGGGTGTAAGTGGGGTGCAATAAGGGCGCAAATATGGTGCAACTAGAGCGCAACTAGGGTGCAATTAGGGCGCAACTAGGTCGTGACTAGGGTGCGATTATGGCGTGACTAGGGCGCAACTAGGGCGCAACTAGGGCGCAACTAGGGCGCAACTAGGGTGCAATTAGGGCGCAACTAGGTCGTGACTAGGGTGCGATTATGGCGTGACTAGGGCGCAACTAGGGCGCAACTAGGGCGCAACTAGGGCGCAACTAGGGTGCAACTAGGGTGCAACTAGGGCGCAACTAGGACGTAACCAGGGCGTAACTAGGCCACAACTAGGGCGCAACTAGGGCGTAAAAAGGGTGCAACTAGAACGCAACAAGGGTGCAACTAGAGCGCAAGTAGGGCGCAAGTAGGGCGCAAGTAGGGCGCAACTACGGCACAAGTGGGGCACAACTAGGGCGTAACAAGGGCACAGCTAGGGTGCAACTTGAGCGCAACAAGTGCGCAACGAGGTTACAATGAGGGCGCAACGAGGGTGCAACAAGGGTATAACTAGGGTGCAACTAGGGCGCAACTAGGATGCAACTAGGGTGCAACTGGGGCGCAACTAGGGCGCGACTATGGCGCGACTAGAGCGTGACTAGGGCACGACTAGGGCGCAACTTGGGTGCAACTTGGGCGCAACCAGGGCGCAACTAGGGCATAACTAGGGCGTGACTAGAGTGCAACTAGGGCGCACCTAGGGCGCAACTAGGGTGCAACTAGGGCGAAACTAAGACGCAGCTATGGTGCAAATAGGGCACAAGTAGGATACAACTAGGGCGTAACTATGATACAACAAGGGCGTAGCTAGTGCCCAACTGAGGCGCAACTAGGGCGTAAGTAGGGTGCAAGTTGGGCGCAAGTAGGGGACAACTTGTTCGCAACTAGGACGCGCACACAGGGCGCAACTAGGGTGTAACTATGGTGCAAGTTTGGCGCAACTGTCAGGATTTTGAGGAGGGGAGAGTGCGACACGGGAAGGCTCGTGGCGCTGATTGGTACAGGTTATGAATTTAGCAGGTTGGTAGTAACAAGTTCTCGAGGTGAGCGATGCAAGCCAGACAGTTGATTGAGGATGGAAGCGATGACAGTTGCAAGAGCGATGAAGGGAAATGATTGATTGATATAGATACCGGAAGCGATAGTACACTGATCTAAGCTACCTTAAAGTAGTCTTTGCTAGGATCAGTGCGAGGTGGAAGCGCTAGTTCTTGTTCTTCGAGAGACGTGTTGTGATGGCTTCGCCGTAGCGCAGCTTGTCGGGTTCCTCCGAGACTTCGGGACATGATAGTGTCGGCGCACGGATCTTGGTTGTGCGTGTCCGTTCAGATTCGTGCGGTTCTTTTATTGTGGGTGCTCGGATGTGTTCCGGTCTTTTCGCTGGTCTCTCTTTTTTATTTCCGACACCCCCCGTGAAGGCAAACCAGCGTGGAAGCTTCAGGTGTCTCTGGTCCTGAGTCCTAGAAGATAAACTAGAGTTGCATGTTGGGCCTGGTCTAGGGGTTTTGTGAAGATGTCAGCCCTGTTGGCTTTTGAGGATACATGCTGAACCAAGAGTTCTTTTGCCTGCACCTTCTCCCTGATAAAGAAGTAGCGCAGCTGATTGTGCTTGGTTCGTCCATGGTAGACTGGATTCTCAGTGAGAGCGATGGTGCTCCGATTGTCACACCATAGGACTGGGAGTGGTTGCGGATGTCCAAGGTTCTGCTGTAGGTATTTTAGCTAGATGGCTTCTTGGACATCCATGGTACCTGCGTACAATTCTGCTTCAAAGGATGAAAGTGAAACAGAAGAGGACCTGGTGGATCGCCAGCTGATCAGTCTGGAACCAAGGTGAAAGCCGTAGCCTTGTGACGATTTTTGATTGGCTTGATCATCTGCCCAGGAGGAGTCTCTGGCTGAGTTCCTCCCAGCTCAAGATAGAACGAGGCAGTCTCTCCTAGGTACCTTAGAACTCGCATTGCTGCCTTCCAGTGTTGGTCACTCTGGTTTCCTTCTCCAACATATCGTGACAGAACACTAAGGGGGAAAGTGAGGTCGGGGCGAGTGTAGACCATAGTGCACATTAGTGATCCCACCAGTTCAAGATAGGGTTTTGGGGAAGGCGATGAGACTGTGTATGCTGGTGAGGCAAGTTTGTGGTCCACCGTCATGGAGGTTGGCGCTCTGTTGCTGTTCTCAAGCCCGAAGTGCTTCAGGAGTGAGGCAATGTATGGTTCTTGGGACAGAGTGATGAGTCGCTTCTCCCAGTCCCTCTTCATGTCAATTCCCAGATAATGGGTCAGTTCCCCAAGGTCTTTAATGGTGCAACGACCCAGGAGTGCTTGCTTCAGATCCTGGAGAGCACAGGGATTGTTGGAGGCGAGAGCAAGATCGTCCACATTGACCTGAATATAGGTCTGCTTATCTGGTCGAGAACGGTAGCGGAAACTGTGCATCCCAGATCAAGGAGGGTTGCTCGGAGTTTGGCATGCCATTCTCGAGGAGATAGTTTGAGCCCATAGACTGGGCGATGTAGCTTCCAGACAGTGTTGGGCTGGTCTGGTGTGTATCCTTCCGGACACGCCAAGTATATAGTTTCATTCAGATCTCCTTGAAGGAAGGCCGTGGACACGTCCATGGCATGCAGTTCCATGTCTTTAGTGGCTGCAATGTGTAGCAGGGCTTGTAGGATGGTCAGCTTGGCTGTGGGTGAGAAGATGTCAAAGAAGTCCACGCCATATAGCTGTGAGAACCCTTTTTCCACATAGCGAGCTTTGAATTCTGGTGGCTTTCCCAGATGAGTCTTAACACGGAAGACCCATTTCCCTGCGACCACATTGGTGAGGGCTGGTCAAGGCACGTCAGTGTAGGTGGAGGTAGCCTTGAAGGAGGCCAGTTCGTTGGCAATGGTGGCTCGCCATTGGTCTGCTTGGGGCCCATTTACAGCTTCCACATATGTGCTGGGGGTGGCAATGGGAGTTGTGGTAATTGTGGTGCTGCGTAGAGGAAGGCGAGGATAGCGTCGTCGTCAGGGATTCATAGGAGGAGTTTGTCGTCAAAGAGAGTTGAGACCGTCTCCAGCTGCAATCCGGGAGGGCAGGAAGGAGGTTCGAAGAAGCTCCACCTGGCGATCTTCCTGGATGTCAAGGTCTCCGTCTGTGTCGGTTAGGGTGATAAGTGAGGCTGCTGTTCTGTTTCTGGTAGACCGTCAGAGCACCGATTCTGCCGCTGGTGTCATTCTAGGAACTGGTGCCTCAGATGCTGTGGCCAGTGTAGCTTCTTTTGTGTCTACTACTGTTGTGGTTGGTGCTGGTGTTGCTGCCGCTGGAGGAGGGACTACTGCTGCTGAGGGAAGTGGACGCCAGAGTGTTGGCAGATGTTATGTGACAGTTTTGAAATCATTGTCAGGAGTGAGAGGAGTGAGTGGTGGTGGTGCCATTGGTTGTGGTTGTGTGGGAGTGTGTGTAGGAGATAGGGTTGGTGGAGTGGATGCTGTTGGAGGAGTTGTTGGTGTGGTAGGAGCGACTGTTGGAGGTAAGGTGGCTGAAGTTGTGGGCACTGTAGCTTATTCTGGAAAGAGTGTCCAGGTAAGAGGAGTAGTGGAGATTGGTGCGGATTGCCGGAAGAAAGGAGTAATTTCATCCAAATGGACATCTATGCTAGAGGTTTCCTGTTTGAGGTCAGGCTTGTAAAATAAGTAGCCAGGGGAGTTGAGGGTGAATCCCACGAACATGCGGCGCGAGGCTCGTGGCCCAACGTTGGAGAGATGTGCGTGAGCTCTATCAGTTTTATTGAATAGGACGTAGGCTGAAGAGCCCCAGACTCGAAGCTTGGAGACATCTGGCTTGTGTTCTAGCCAGAGTTCTGCTGTAGTGATGCCGGGAAGATGCTTGGCTGGATAGTAGTTGTGTACCCCAGTGGCATAGCGGAATGCATAGGTCCAGAAGGTTTCCGGCGCTCCGGCGTGCACAAGTAGAGTGTGCGTGAGAGCGACCAGGACACCATTCCGTCTTTCTGCCACTCCGTTCTGCTCGGGTGTTTCTGAGACACTCATCTCATGCCCAATGCCGTGTTCTGCTAGGAACTCACGGAGCTCATGAGACAGGAATTCACCACCGCTGTCTGTCCAGATTTTCCCAATGGACCGGTTGAGGCAGTTCATGTGATACTTTCACCACTTGATGAAGGCAGGCTTGGCATCAGCTTTAGACGTGAGAGGGATTGTGGCGTCGAAGCGAAAATGATCGTCCACAATGGTGAGGAAGTACTCATAGCCTTGAAGGGAGGTGGGACAAATTGGTCTCACAAGGTCCATGTGGAGGATGTCGAGAGGTCTTGCAGCTCGAGCGGCTCGAGGAGGATGAGGGGATGCTTTTAATTTCCCAAGACTGCAGGCAGTGCAAGGTGGTCCTGCAAGACGCGTTAGTGGGGAGAGTAGTGGCGGACCTTTTACCATGTTTTTGGCCCGAAGACGGAGAAGCGCATTAAAGTTTTGATGACCAAGGCGGTGATGATGCAGGAGCAGAGGATGTGAGAGGCTACGGCAGTCACAGGCGGAGGGTTGAGTGTCGGCTTCAACAGCAAAGATTGTTGTTGGGCGAGGAATCTGCAGTCCATAGAGGTTGTTGCGGACTGTGAAGGTTGCCAGTGGTTTGTTGTCAGCTGTCGTCCGTTGGGCTTCCGAACCATATGCGAGGAAGAAGATGTTTACACCTTCCTTTTGGAGTTGATGAACAGAAAGGAGATCGTGTCGTAGGTCAGGGGTATGGTAACCCCGGATCTGTCCACTTGGTACTGCTAGATATGTGAGAGTAGCGGAGTAGCGGCAAAGTGATGTCATTCCTTTGGTGGCCCCGGTACTGGTTACTGGTCTTGCCAGTGGTGTGGTGACATTAGCATCTTTGAGAGCATGAATAGCACATCCTGAGTCAAGAACTTGTTCGATGTAGAGGGAGTCTGGTGTTGCGAGAAGAGTCAGCGGAGGAGGTTCTCCATATTGAACGGAAACATGTGCGACTTCAAGAATGGAGGGCTCGGGTGCGGTGTCACCGTTCGTATTGTCATTGTCTGGCACGGCGCGAGGTGGAAGGAGACGAACAAGCACAGTTGCGACTGTGAAGACGATTACTGGAATCATGGTGGCCTGTCAACCAGGGCTGAAAACCTAGGGCTGTGATACCATTTCATGATTTTGAGGAGGGGAGAGTGTGACACGGGAAGGCTCGTGGCGCTGATTGGTACAGGTTATGAGTTGAGCAGGTTGGCAGTGACAAGTTGTGGAGGTGAGCGATGCAAGCCAGACAGTTGACTGAGGATGGAAGCGATGACAGTTGCGAGAGCGATGAAGGGAAATGATTGATTCATAGAGATAGCGGAAGCGAGAGTACACGGATCTAAGCTACCTTAAAGTAGTCTTCGCTAGGACCCCTGCGAGGTGGAAACGCTACTTCATGTTCTTCTAGAGACGTGTTGCGATGGGTTTGCCGTAGCGCAGCTTGTCGGGTTCCTCTGAGACTTTGGGACATGATAGTGTCGGCGCACGGATCTTGGTTGTGCGTGTCTGTTGAGATTCGTGCGGTTCTTTTATTGTGGGTGCTCGGATGTGCTCCAGTCATTTTACTGGTTTCTCTTCTCTATTTCCGACAGCAACTAGGGTGCATATAGGGCGCAAGTAGGGCGCAAGTAAGACGCAACTAGGGCACAACTAGGGCACAACTAGGGCGTAGCTAGTGCCCAACTGAGGCGCAACAAGGGCGCAAGTAGGGCACCAGTAGGGTGTGAGTTTGGTGCAATAAGGGCGCAATAAGGGCACAACTAAGGTGCAACTAAGGCGCAACTAGGACACACCTAGGGCGCAAGTAGGCCGCAACTAGGGCGCAACTAGGGCACTAGTAGGGCATAAGTAGGGCGCAACTAGGGCGCAACTAGGGCGCAACTAGGGCGCAACTAGGGCGCAACTATGGCGTAACTAGGGTGCAACTAGTGTGAAAGTTGGGCGCAACTAGGGCACAACTAAGGCGCAACTAGGGCGCAAGTAGAGCAGAACTAGAGTGCAACTAGGGCGCAACTAGGGCGCAACTAGGGCGCAAGTAGGGTGCAACTAGGGCACAACTAGAGCGCAAGTAGGGCACAACTAGGGCGCAACCAGGGTGCAACTAGGGTGCAACTAGTGCGCAAGTTGGACGCAACTAAGGCACTACTAAGGCGCAACTAGCGCACAAGTGGGGCACAAGTAGGACGCAACTAGCGTGCAACTAGGGCACAACTAGGGCGTAGCTGGTGCCCAAGTAAGGCACAACTAGGGCACAAGTAGGGTGCCAGTAGGGCGCAAGTAGGGTGCAGTAAGCGCGTAAATAGGGTGCAATTAGGGCGCAACTAGGGCGCAACAAGGGCGCAACTAGGGCGCAACTAGGGCGCGACTAGGGCGCAACTAGGGCGCAACTAGGGCGCAACTACGGCGCAACTAGGGCGCAACTAGGGCGCAAATAGGGCGTAACTAGGGCACAACTAGGGCGTAATTAGGGAGGAACTAGGGCGCAACCAGCGCACATCCAAGGCACAACTAGGGTGCTACTAGGGCGCAACTATAGCGTAACTATGACGCAAGTAGGACACAAGTAGGACGCAACTAGGACGCAACTAGGGTACAACTAGGGCGTAGCTAGTGCCCAACTAAGGCACAACTAGGGTGCTACTAGGGCGCAACTATAGCGTAACTATGACGCAAGTAGGACACAAGTAGGACGCAACTAGGACGCAACTAGGGTACAACTAGGGCGTAGCTAGTGCCCAACTGAGGCGCAACTAGGGTACAAGTAGGACACAAGTAGGACGCAAGTAGGGTGCAACTAGTGCGCAACTAGGGCGCAACTAGGGCGCAACTAGGGCACAAGTAGGGCGAACCTAGGGCGTAACTAGGACGCAACTAGGGCAGAACTAGGGTGCAACTAGGACGCAACAAGGGCGCAACTAGGGCGCAACTAGGACGCAACTAGGCCGCAACTAGGACACAACTAGGGCGCAACTAGGGCGCAACTAGGGTGCAACTAGGGTGAAACTAGGGCACTGCTAGGGCACAACTAGGGCACCACTAGGACGCAACAAGGTCGCAATTAAGGCGCAACTAGGGCGCAACTAGGACGCAACTAGGGTACAACTAGTGCGCAACCAGGGTGCAACCAGTGCGCAATTAGAGCGCAACTAGGGCGCAACTAGGGTGCAACGAGGGCGTAGCTGGTGCCCAACTAAGGCACACCTAGGGCGTAAGTAGGGTTCCAGTAGGGCGTAAGTAAACACAACTAGGGTGCAATAAGGGCGCAAATAGGGTGCAACTAGGGTGCAACTAGGGCGCGACTAAGGCGCAACTAGGGCACAACTAGGGTGCAATAAGGGCGCAAATAGGGTGCAACTAGGGTGCAACTAGGGCGCGACTAAGGCGCAACTAGGGCACAACTAGGGTGCAACTAGGGCGCAACTAGGGCGCAACTAGGGCGCAACTAGGGCGTAACTAGGTTGAACTAGGGCGCAAGTAGGGCGCAACTAGGCCGCACCTAGGGCACAACTAAGGCGCAACTAGGGCGCAACTAGGGCGCAACTAAGGCGCAACTAGGGCGAAAGTAGGGTACAAGTAGGACGCAACTAGGGCGCAATAAGGGTACGACTAGGCCGTAGCTAGTGCCCAACTGAGGCGCAACTAGGGCGCAAGTAGGGCGCAAGTAGGGTGCAAGTAGGGTGCAACTAGTGCGCAACTAGCTTGCAACTAGGGCGCAACTAGGGCACAACTATGGCGGGACTAGGGCGCAACTAGGGCTCAACTAGGGCGCAACTAGGGTGCAACTAGGGCGAAATTAGGGCACAACTAGGGTGCAACTAGGGCGCAACTAGGGCGCAACTAGGGTACAACTAGGGCGCAACTAGGGTGTAACTAGGGTGCAACTAGGGCGCAACCAGGGTACAGCTAGGACACAACTAGGTCGCAACTAGGACGCAACTAGGGCGCAACTAGGCACAACAAGGACACAGCTAGGGCGCAACTAGGGCGCAACTAGGGCACAACTAGGGCGCAAATAGGGCACAACTAGTGCGCAATCAGGGTGCAACCAGGGCGCAACTAGGGCACAACTAGGGCGCAACTAGGGCGCAACTAGGGCACAACTAGGGCGCAAATAGGGCACAACTAGTGCGCAATCAGGGTGCAACCAGGGCGCAACTAGGGCACAACTAGGGCGCATCTAGGGTGCAACTAGGGTGCAACTAGGGCGCAACTAGGGTGCAACTAGGGCGCAACGAGGACGCGACTAGGGCACAACTAGGGCGCAAGTAGAGCGCAAGTAAGACGCAACTAGGACGCAACTAGGGCGCAACTAGGGTGCAACTAGGGCGCAACGAGGACGCGACTAGGGCACAACTAGGGCGCAAGTAGAGCGCAAGTAAGACGCAACTAGGACGCAACTAGGGCACAACTGGGGCGTAGCTAGGGCGCAAGTAGGACGCCAGTAGGGCGTAAGTAGGGTGTAATAAGGGCGTAAGAAGGGTGCAACTAGGGTGTAACTAGGGCGCAACTAGGACGCAAATAGGGCGCAAGTAGGGTGCAACTGGGGCGCAACTAGGGCGCAAGTAGGGCGCAAGTAGGGTGCAACTAGGGCACAACTAAGGCGCAACTAGGACGCAACTAGGGCGCAACTAGGGCACAACGAGGGCGCAACTAGAGCGCAACTAGGGAACAACTAGGGCGCAACTAGGAAGCAACTAGGGTGCAAATAGGGCGCAACTAGGCCGTAACTAGGGCGCAACTAGGGCGCAACAAGGGCACAATGAGGGTGCAACTAGGGCGCGACCAGGGCGCAATGAGGGCCCAACTATGGCGCAACTAGGGTGCAACGAGGGCGCAAATAGGGTGTAACTAGGGCGCATCTAGGGTGCAACTAGGGCGCAACTAGGGCACAACTAGGGCACAACTAGGACGCAACTAGATCGCAACTAGGGCGCAACTAGGGCGCAGATAGGGTGCAACTAGGGCACAACCGGGGCGCAACCAGGATGCAACTAGGACGCAACTAGGGTACAACTAGGGCGCAACTAGGGCGCAACTAGGGTGCAACTAGTGTGCAAGTTGGGTGCAAGTAAGGCGCAACTAAGGCGCAACTAGCGCGCAAGTAGGGCACAAGTAGGACGCAACTAGGGCGCAGTTAGGGCACAACTAGGGCGTAGCTAGTGCCCAACTAAGGCACAACTAGGGTGCAAGAAGGGTGCCACTAGGACGCAAGTAGGGTGCAATAAGGGCGCAAATAGGGTGCAACTAGAGCGCAACTAGGATGGAATTAGGGCACAACTAGGTCGTGACTAGGGCGCGACTAGGGCGCGACTAGGGCGCAACTAGGGTGCAACTAGGGCGCAACTAGGGTGCAACTAGGGTGTAACTAGGGTGCAACTAGGACGCAACTAGTGCGCAACTAGGGTGCAACTAGGGCGCAACTAGAGCGCAACTAGGGCGCAACTAGGATGCAACTAGGACACAGTTAGGGCGCAACTAGGATGCAACTAGGGCGCAACTAGGGTGCAACTAGGGTGTAACTAGGGTGCAACTAGGACGCAACTAGTGCGCAACTAGGGTGCAACTAGGGCGCAACTAGAGCGCAACTAGGGCGCAACTAGGATGCAACTAGGACACAGTTAGGGCGCAACTAGGATGCAACTAGGGCGCAACTAGGGTGCAACTAGGGTGTAACTAGGGTGCAACTAGGACGCAACTAGTGCGCAACTAGGGTGCAACTAGGGCGCAACTAGAGCGCAACTAGGGCGCAACTAGGATGCAACTAGGACACAGTTAGGGCGCAACTAGGATGCAACTAGGGCGCAACTAGGGTGCAACTAGGGTGTAACTAGGGTGCAACTAGGACGCAACTAGTGCGCAACTAGGGTGCAACTAGGGCGCAACTAGAGCGCAACTAGGGCGCAACTAGGATGCAACTAGGACACAGTTAGGGCGCAACTAGGATGCAACTAGGGCGCAACTAGGGTGCAACTAGGGTGTAACTAGGGTGCAACTAGGACGCAACTAGTGCGCAACTAGGGTGCAACTAGGGCGCAACTAGAGCGCAACTAGGGCGCAACTAGGATGCAACTAGGACACAGTTAGGGCGCAACTAGGATGCAACTAGGGCGCAACTAGGGTGCAACTAGGGTGTAACTAGGGTGCAACTAGGACGCAACTAGTGCGCAACTAGGGTGCAACTAGGGCGCAACTAGGGTGCAACTAGGGCGTAACTAGGGCGTAACTATGGCACAACTAGGGCGCAACTAGGGTGCAACTAGTGCGCAACTAAGGCGCAAGTAGGCCGCAACTAGGACGTAACTAGGGCGGAACTAGGACGGAACTAGGGTGCAACTAGGGCGGAACTAGGGTGCAACTAGGGTGTAACTAGAGTGCAACTAGGGCGCAACTAGGGCGTAACTAGGGTGCAACTAGGATGCAACTAGGGCGCAGCTAGGGCACAATTAGGGCACAACTAGGACGTAACTAGGTCGCAACTAGGACGCAACTAGGGCGCAACTAGGGCGCAACTAGGGCGTAACTAGGGTGCAACTAGGATGCAACTAGGGCGCAGCTAGGGCACAATTAGGGCACAACTAGGACGTAACTAGGTCGCAACTAGGACGCAACTAGGGCGCAACTAGGGCGCAACTATGGCGCAACTAGGGCGCAACCAATGCGCAACCAGGGTGCAACCAGGGCCCAACTAGGGCGCAAATAGGGCGCAACTATGGCGCAACTAGGGCGCAACTGGGGCGCAACTAGGGTGCAACTAGGGCGCAAGTAGGACGCGACAAGGGCGTAACTATGGCACAACTAGGGCGTAGCTAGTGCCCAACTAAGGCGCAACTAGGGCGTAAGAATGTCGCCAATAGGACGTAAGTAGGGTGCAATAAGGGCGCAAGAAGAATGCAACTAGGGTGCAACTAGGGCGCAACTAGGGCGTAAGAATGTCGCCAATAGGACGTAAGTAGGGTGCAATAAGGGCGCAAGAAGAATGCAACTAGGGTGCAACTAGGGCGCAACTAGGACGTGACTAGGGCGCAACTAGGGCGCAACTATGGCGCCAGTAGGGCGCAAGTATTGTGCAAGTATTGCGCAACTAGGACACAACTAAGGCGCAACTAGGGTGCAACTAGGACGCAACTAGGGCGCAACTAGGGCGCAACTAGGGCGCAACTATGGCGCCAGTAGGGCGCAAGTATTGTGCAAGTATTGCGCAACTAGGACACAACTAAGGCGCAACTAGGGTGCAACTAGGACGCAACTAGGGCGCAACTAGGGCGCAACTAGGGCGCAACTAGGTCGCACCTAGAGCGCAACTACGGCGCAACTAGGGCGCAACTTGGGCGCAACTTGGCTGCAACTAGGGCGTAACTAGGGCGTAATGAGGGCGCAACAAGGATTCAACGAGGGCGCAACGAGGGTGCAACTAGGGTGCAACTAGGGTGCAACTATGGCGTAACTAGGGCGCAACTAGGGTACAACTAGGGTGCAACTAGTGTGCAAGTTGGATGCAACTAGGGCACAACTAAGGCACAATTAGGGCGCAAGTAGGGCGCAAGTAGGACACAACTAGGGTGCAACTAGTGTGCAAGTTGGATGCAACTAGGGCACAACTAAGGCACAATTAGGGCGCAAGTAGGGCGCAAGTAGGACACAACTAGGGGACAACTAGGGCATAGTTAGTGCCCAACTGAGGCGCAACTAGGGCGCAAGTAGGCGCCAGAAGTGCGCAAGAAGGATGCAACTAGGGTGTAAGTAGGGCGCAACTAGGGTGCAACTAGGGCGCAACTAGAGCACAACTAGGGCGCAACTAGGATGCAACTAGGACACAGTTAGGGCGCAACTAGGATGCAACTAGGGCGCAACGAGGGTGCAACTAGGGTGCAACTCGGGCGAAAATAGGACGCGACTAGGTCGCGACTAGGGTGCGACTTGGGCGCAACTAGGGCGCAACTAGGGGGAAACCGGGGCGCAACTAGGACGCAAATATGGCGCAACTAAGGTGCAACTAGGGCGCAACTGGAGTGCAACCAAGGTGCAACAAGGGCGCAATTAGGGCACAACTAGGACACAACTAGGGTGCAACTAGGGTGCAACTAGTGTGCAAGTTGGACGCAACTAAGGCGCAACTAAGGCGCAACTAGCACGCAATTAGGGTACAAGTAGGACGCAACTAGGGCGCAACTAGGACATAACTAGGGCGTAGCTAGTGCCCAACTAAGGCACAACTAGGATGACCCGGCTTTGGCTTCAGTGATGGCTTTGTGTGACCTGGCTTTGGCTTCTGTGTTGGCTTTGTGTGACTCGGCTTTGGTTTCTGTGACCCAGCTTTGGTTTCTGTGACCCCACTTTGGATTATGTGACCCAACTTTGGTTTATGTGATCCGACTTTGGTTTTTGTGACCCGGCTTTCGTTTCTGTGACCCGGCTTTGGTTTTTGTGACCCATCTTTGGTTTTTGTGACCGGCTTTGATTTTTGTGACCCGGTTTTGGTTTCTGTGACCCTGCTTTGATTTCTGCGACCGGCTTTGGTTTCTGTGACCCGGCTTTGGTTTCTGTGACTTAGCTTGGTTTCAGTGACCCGGCTTTGGTTTCTGTGACCCAACATTGGTTTCTGTGATCCGGCTTTGGTTTCAGTGACCGGCTTAGGTTTCTGTGACCCGGCTTTGGTTTCTGTGACCCGGCTTGGTTTCTGTGACCCGGCTTTGGTTTTGTGACCGGCTTTGGTTTTTGTGACCTGGCGTTGGTTTCTGTGACCGGGCTTTGGTTTCTCTGACCCGGCTTTGGTTTCTGTGACCCGGCTTTGGTTTTTGTGACCCGGCTTTGGTTTATCCGACCCAGCTTTGGTTTCTTTTGGTCTAGCTTTGGTTTCTGTGTACCGTCTATGGTTTACCCAGCTCTGGTTTATTTGACCCGGCTTTGGTTTCTGTGACCCGTCTTTGGTTTCTGTGACCCGGCTTTCATTTATGTGACCCGGCTTTGTGTTGTGTGACCCGGCTTTGGTTTATGTGACCGGACTTTGGTGTTTGTGACCCGGCTTTGGTTTCTGTGACCCGGCTTTGCTTTCTGTGACTCCGTGTTGGTTTCTGTGACCCGGCTCTGGTTTATGTGACCTGGCTTTGGTTGATGGGATCATTTGGGTCCTGTGACCCGGCTTTGGTTTCTGTGACCCGGCTTTGGTTTCCGTGACCCAGCTTTGGCTTCTGAGACCCGGCTTTATGTGACCGGCTATGGTTTCTGTGACCCGGCTTTGGTTTCTGTCACCCGGCTTTAGTTTGTGTGACCCGGCTTTGGTTTGTGTGACCCGGCTTTGGTTTCTGTGACCTAGCTTTGGTTTCTGTGACCCGGCTTTGGTTTCTGTGACCCGGTTTTGGTTTCTGTGGCATGGCTTTGGTTTATGTGACCCAGCTTTGGTTTCTGTGACCCGGCTTGGATTTCTGTGACCCGGTTTTGGTTTCTTTGTCCCGGCTTTGGTTTCTGTGATCCGGCTTTGGTTTCTGTGACCCGGCTTTCGTTTCTGTGACCCGGCTTTGGTTTCTGTGACCCGGTTTTGGTTTCTGTGGCATGGCTTTGGTTTCTGTGACCCAGCTTTGGTTTCTGTGACCCGGCTTGGATTTCTGTGACCCGGTTTTGGTTTCTTTGTCCCGGCTTTGGTTTGTGTGATCCGGCTTTGGTTTCTGTGACCCGGCTTTCGTTTCTGTGACCCATCCTTGGCTTCTATGACCCGGCTTTTGTTTCTGTGACCCGGCTTTGGTTTCTATGACCTGGCTTTGGTTTCTATGATCCGGCTTTGGTTCCTGTGACCCGGCTTTGGTTTCTGTGACGCGGCCTTGGTTTATGTGACCCTGCTTTGGTTTCTGGGACCTGGCTTTGGTGTCTGGGACCTGGCTTTGGTTTTTTGTGATCCGGCTTTCGTTTTTGTGACCCGTCTTTTGTTTGTGTGACCCGGCTTTGCCTTCTATGTTGGCTTTGTGTGACCCGGCTTTGGTTTCTGTGATCCAGCTTTGGTGTCTATGACCCGACTTTGGTTTTTGTGACCCGACTTTGGTTTCTGTGATCCGGCTTTGGTTTATGTGACACGGCTTATGTTTCTGTGACCCAGCTTTGGTTTCTGTGACCCAACTTTGGTTGATGTGACCCGGCTTTGGTTTCTGTGACCCGGTTTTGGTTTCTGTGACCCGGCTTTGATTTCTGCGACCCGGCTTTGGTTTCTGTGACCTTGTTTTGGTTTCTGTGACCCAGCTTTGGTTTCTGTGACCGGCTTAGGTTTCTGTAACCCGGCTTTGGTTTCTGTGACCGGGCTTTGGTTTGTGTGACCCGGCTTTGGTTTCTGTGA
>SZWC01014040.1:19035-46873 GCA_023375785.1 Penium margaritaceum
ATGCGGCCAACAGGGGCAAAGGTGTCAGTGAAGTCGATCCCCTCAACCTGAGAGAATCCCTTGGCAGTCAAGCGGGCCTTATAGCGGTCCAGTGAGCCGTCAGGCTTCACCTTCTTGCGGAAGACCCACTTGGCCTGCACGACCTTCCGTCCCTCAGGACGGTCGACCAGCTCAAAGACTCCGTGCTCCCGGATGGCCCTGAGCTCGTCCTCACAGGCGGCCCGCCACTGCTCAGCATCCTCTCCTGAGAGAGCCTCCTTTAACGTGTCTGGATCAGGGACCGTCAAAGGGGAGCTCCGGGTGGCCAGGACACATGCCTCATGGGTCGGACGGACCGCAACTAGGTCAGCGGCAGCTGCCTGTGCAGCCTCGTGCTCGTCAGCGATCAGCTGGTGCCCAATGGGACAAGCTGGGTGCACCTCCGTGTAGGTGCATTGGACACTTAGGCCGAGAGCCTTTGTGCCAGGGTCACCACTGTGCACGCTGCGCGTGCGTCGTCTGGGTGGCGCAACCGCAGTCGAAGGTGCTCGTGAGGCCAGTGGGCGGAGACGCCCACCTGGTCCACGGGAGTAGCCTGAGTCTGAGGTGACCGACGGTTCTGGCACAGGGAGGGCAGGTGCTGTCTCTGGAGACGCTGCAGGCGTGGGCGAGACAGGCGCGGCAGGCGCGGGCGAAACAGGCGCTGCAGGCACGGACGAGACGGTCGCGGCAAGTACGGGCGAGACAGTCGCGGCGGGCGCGGGCGAGGCAGGCGCCGCAGGCAAAGAGGCGGCATGTGCAGCCCCGGCAGGCGAAGCAGGCGCTGCAGGTGCGGGCGAAGTAGGCGCTGCAGGTGCGGGCGAAGCAGGCGCTGCAGGTGCGGACGAAACAGGCACTGCAGGTGCGGGCGAGGCAGTCGCGGCAGGCGCGGGCGAGGCAGTCGCGGTGGGCGCGGGTGAGGCAGGCGCGGCAGGCGCAGGCGAGACAGTCGTGGCGGGCGCAAGTGGGGCAGTCATAGAGACTACGGGCCCGACAGCAATGATGGCCGGGTCAATGATGGCCGGGTCAATGGTGGCCAGCGACGGTCCCACCCCGGAGGCACCCCGGACGGACTCACCCTGTGGGGTAGACTCCCCCATCCGACGGGAGGCCTCACAGGTGGGAACGTGAGATGCTGCCTGGGTGAGAATGGCAGACAGGTCGCGGTACGACAGTGCCTAAAAAAACAACGCGTCGCGCGACTCAACGATGCGGTGGCGTCCCACATCCCAGAAACGCCACGCTTTGGAGCGCGAGGAGACACCGAGGAAGGCACACATCCGGCCGCGTGGAGAGACCTTGGACCCCTGCTGGTCTTCGGTGTACCAGACACAGGCCAAGGAACCCCAGACGCGGGCAAGCCTGAGGTCCGCACGGTGACCGAACCACAACTCATACGGCGTGACGTGGTCCGGCAAGGGACCATGCGGGAGGCGGTTCCAGACCCACGTCATGTAGGCAAAGCCCTCGAAGGCGAAGGACTCCGGGAGACCGCACTTAGCGCGCATGGCGCGAACCGCGTCCTCCATGGTGCGGTTCCAGCGCTCGGACACACCGTTCTGCTGTGGCGTAGCAGGGGTCGAGAGCTGGTGACAGATACCAAGCTCGGCGAAGTGAGTGGTCAGGTCAGCAAGACACTCACCGCCGCGGTCAGAGCGAAAGGTGTGGAGGGAGTGACGAGACTGACGCTCGGCCATCACGAGCGACAAACGCACAGCTAGAGCGGCATCACTCTTGTGGCGGAGGCAGTAGACCGACCGCATGCGGGTGAAGTCATCCGTGAGGGTAAGAACATACCGACCCCGGTCAGCGACAGACTCGACGGGGAGAGGTCCGAGTGGACAAGCTCCAAGGGACGCTGCGCGCGAGTGACGGAGGCAGGGTAGGTGCATCAATGCATCTTGCCCTGAGCGCAGAACAGACAGTCGGTCTTGGGCGGCTTCTCGAAGGAAGCAGCGTCTAGACCGAGAGCGGGCTGTGTACGAATGAGCCTGGACACAGTGTCCGTGCTCACATGACACAGGCGCCGATGTAACAGGCGCTGATGGTCAGGAGACAACACCCCCGTGACAAAGACGCGGGCAGATGAGCAAGGGGAAGAGTCAGGAGCAGAGCAGCGCACGATGCGATACAGGTCATCCACAACAAAGGCATGCAACACAACCGTGGAAGTGTCAAGTGTAGTGATCGTGGCATCATCAATGGAGTGGTGAACAGAGAGACCCATCCTCGTGCAGGCACGGACAGAGAGCAAGCTGAGCTCGAGATCAGGCACAAAAAGCACGTCAGAAAGATACACGGGACCAGACGGACCATCGAACCGTACGACCCCTGTCCCNTGAACAGGTAGTGACTGCCCAGAACCTGTCCGCACTGACCGAACAGACCCAATAGGACCAAGCACGACAAAGGCGGTACGGTCGCAGGTCATGTGGTGAGTGGCCCCTGAGTCAATGATCCAGTGGCCACTCGCCTCACGACCTGTGGTGGTCACGGTACAACGAGCAACGGAGCATGCTGCCTCTGCTGGACGCTCAACAGGTGTGGCAGGACAGCGGGACAATGCACGACGATGCGACTCATCCAACCACTCTGTGCAGTCAGACTCATCCTCACCAGGCGACGTAGCCCCCCCACAATTACGACCACGTGCCACAAACACAGATGGACAGTCAGTCTGTGGACCACTCGGCTGTGACAGCACACTCGCACCTCCCTGTGAGCGAAGTGCCAGCAGTCGACGTAGCTCCGCGATGGTCTGGTCCCTCGGGTCCGGCGTGGTACTCCCCCCGGATGGCGGAGGATCTCCCGCCGGTGCTGCCCCCGAGGTCGCTGCGGCACAGGCTGCTGCTCCAGTGCGGATCCGCTCCTCATGGGCTGCCTGAAGACCGCGGGTGATCCTCGCCCAGTCCAGCTCCTGCTGACACTCAGTGTAGCGATGAGGTCCGCCGCAGTTGTGGCAGCGGACCGCCCGTCCGGTGCCACTGGAAGGCTGCTACGGTCCCCTCTTCTTCTTCCCCTTCTTCCCCTTCACGGCTGCTGCAGTGGTTGTCGGAGTAGCAGGGGAGGAAGCGGGAGAGGCAGAGGTGGAGCTGGTGGGGGTGAAGGTGGACGACGGTGTGGAAGGCGTAGAGGACGTCGCTCCCACTGCTGCTGCGGCCATGGCGCCCTGCCGATGCGCACGGGCTGCCTCGTCAGCTGTCGCGACCTGGATGAAGTACCGCTACGCCCAGGGCAACAGCTGCAGGGTGTCGGACATGGACGCGAGGACGTCCTGGTCGAGGCGGGAGAAGGTGTCAGTGAGCTCGGGGCGCACTCCCAGCATGATGGTGTCCAGCGCCCAGAGCTGAGAGCCGCCTCCGGTGCCCAGACGAGTGTACAAGCGCATGGCCCGACTCCAATAATCAGCTGCTGACTCCGAGGATCCCTGATGAAGGGAGTGGAACTCGCGAAGGCGCGCTGACCGGGTCGCGTGAGTCTCTGCTGCAAAAAGGGTCAGCGCCAGCTCCCAGCTGCGGCGCGGGTCTACGCCTGCTCCTGTCCCAGGCGCGCCCAAGAAGGGGCGGAAGTCTACCACTGTCTCCTGTGGAACTGCGTACAGCAGTCCACGCATGGCACGCGCTGCCGTCTGGGACTGGAGCGGATCAGCCGTCTGGTACTGGCTGTGGTAGTAGGGCCTGACTCCCTCTGAGTCTGCCCATACTTGAAACAGCACCTCCCAACAGTCAAACCCCGCCTTGTTGTCGTAGCGAGGCGGGGAAGTCTCGAAGTCCTTGGGTCGTCGCTCCGTGGGGAGCTGGACCTCTGGTGGTGCTAGGAGCGGGCGTGGGAAGGGCATGGAAGGCATCAACGCTGCTCCTCCAGCGACACCCGAGACCTGACGCGGGTCAGTCTGCTGCTGCTGCTGCTGCTGTCCCCTCGGACTGGGCGCCGGTGTCTCAATGCGCAGGCTCCTCATCTGCTCCATCAGCCGGCGAAGCGCGTCCTCTCCAGTGGGAGGTGTCGCCTGATCCCACTCCTCGAACATGGACTCTCGTCTCTGCGCAGGGGCGGCAGTGGGGCCAGCAGACTCCTGGGCCAATGGGGTTGCCTCTCTCTCTCTCCTGGGCTGATGTCCCGGTGTCCTAGACAGAGAGACCAAGGCATCGCGGATCTGTTGCAGCATAGCTGACTGCTCATCTTGGCGCTGGCGGAGTGACGACTGCTCCACCAGCAGGAAGTCAATCGCCTTTGAGCGTGGGCTGCGGCCCCCGCTCGTGACTGTGTCCTCCAGCTCCTTGCCCTTGGAGCTGCTCGGCTCCATGCTGAGGCGGTGCGAAAGTCGTCTGAACACAGAACCGTCAGCGTTTCTCGCCGATTTAGGACGGTGGCAAAAGTCGACCTTCTGACCAAAAAATCGGCGAAGTGCTGAAAACTTAAAAATTTGAATTTTCACCACTAAAAATTGAAGGTTGTCCAAATGAAGGGAAATTTGGACCACAGAGGCGTCTGAGGATGCTGAAGACAATGGTGAAAATTTCGTCTTCAAAAAGTGGGGAAAAAGGCCAAAACGACCTGATTTTGTGCTCAGGCCGAAAAAATGAAAAATTCAAATCAGTGATGCGGAACGGTGAATGCTGGAGGCTACAGAGCTCCAAATGAGGCGAGAAAGGGCGCGATGGAAAGCTTGAGATCTAAGCTTTCAAACGAGCAATAGCGCGCAACTTTTGGTGGCTATTTGAGTCCGGCACAGGCGGGTGAAGAGAGGATGGCGGCTGACGCGATTTGCGTCTGCGGCTCCTCCACGTCCGTGCGGCTTCCAGGAAGCTGCACGGCTGGAGTCAGCACCTACAAAAGGTACTGGTGCCTCTGGTGCCTGAGTGGCCACGGCCGCCGCTGCTGCTGTTGCTCGCTGATGGTGCTGTTGCTCGCCCGGTTTGCGGCTCCAAGTCGCCACACGGGCGGCCTCGGACCGGCTGCTGCTGCGCGCAAGGGCTCCAACGGCCTCAAGCCGTTGTGNGTCCAAACGGAGCGCCGTCTGATCCTACGGATGCACGACAAAAAGACAGACACAACGACTGGTCACACGACTACGTCCGGGAACAGCCGGAGAGTGTAAGAAAAAAAACATGTAAATCAGCCTGGCAGGGCTGTCCACCGAGAAAATCCTGAAGACCTCCAAACGTAGTCCGTGGGCTGTGGGAGCCCTCTGGTATACTGGGTAGGCTGCCAGGCTGCCTCCAGCGGGTGGAGCATCACCTCAGGGAACTCTGTCTCCAGCTGGGTCCGCCTCAAGGATCTGCACGAGCATGGACACGGCCGAGTGGTCACAACCAACTGTACAACTGTGTATGACTGACAACATCACAACAAAACGTGCAAATCGGCCTCAAGAGCCTGTCCACCGAGAAAACTCTGGCGTCTGCAGAAAAACCGCAGAGTACCCCAGCAAGCACCCGGGACATCATGGCAGCCGCCCGGTAGCTGCTGGCGGGTGAATCCACCAACCATTAGTGCTCCGGCGCCAGCTGGGTCCGCATCAGGGATCTGCACGAGCATGGACACGGCTGAGTAAGCTGTACAAACGGACGAAAACAACTCACATCACAACACTCCCCCATGACTCGACGGTACGCATGTCCATACGCGTGTAGAACTGACACATGTGCATAACTAGATGTACAACAGTCTATGCTCACACACCCCACTCTTAACCACTCTCAGGCAAGGGGCGTAGCCCGACAGAACGAATGGCCACCATGAACATTCCACGAGCAAACGCCTTGGTCAAGAAGTCAGCCCGCTGCATGACCGTGCCCATCCAGATGACATAGATCACCTGTTGCTCCACAAGATCACGCACAAAGTGATGCTCAACAGCAATGTGCATCGTGCATGCATGAAACACACCAGAGTTTTCTGCGATGACAAGAGCACTCTGGTTGTCACAGCGCAGACCAATGCAGGGCGCAGACTGACGCAACTCACGAAAGAGACGCTGGACCATGTAGATCTCCTCCTCTAAGGTGCCATGGAGGAACGCGTTGTTCACGTCCATCTGGTGTAGCTCCCAGTCGTGGTGTGCAACAATCCCAAACAGAGCGCGAGCCATGTTCATGCGTGAGAAAGTAAGTGGAAGCTTCCTAGCAACACAGCCGTTGACCGGGCGTCAGTGCCTGGTCAGACGGTGACGACAGTCACAGGTCGTACACACAACGGCAAGGGTTTGGCTAGGAGACACAAGGCACAGTTTCAGAATGCTTCAATATAGCATATGCAGAGAGAAATGACAACTGACAGGTCCAGGGCGTAAATACCTGCCGCGGCGCACGGCGGGTGTCGCACGCGGCAGTCCAAGAGCTGTCCTAAAACCGGCCCAAAATCACTGTTTTGGCCGTAACTCTGCGCACACATGTCATAATCCTACGCCGTCTGAACCTAGACGTGCAGAATCAAAAGACGGACACAGCGACTGGTCACATGCATGCATCCATCGACTGACAGCGAGTGTACAATGCAAAAACACGCAAATGGGCCTCATGCCCAGTCCGCCGAAAGGGGCCTGCAAGACGTAGAAGGCACAACAAGGAGTCCCGGTGACATCTGGGGCTCTGGAACAGTGGTCGGTCAGCTCCAGGCGGGTGGTCCGCCGCCTGTCGTCGCGCCGGTGTCACCCGGGCCGCCTGCCTCAGGGATCTGCACGAGTATGGACACGACCGAGTGGTCACAGTAAACTGTAAAGGAACGGCACAAAGCACAACACTCCCCCATGACCCGATGGTACGCATGTCCATACGCGTGCAGCACTGGTACAACCACATAGTGAGTGACACAAACAGATGAGACACCAACGTACATCCCACACTCAACCACTGTCACGCACGAGGCGAAGCCCAACAGAACGAATGGCCACCAGGAACTTTCCGTGGGCGAGTGCCTTCGTCAAGAAATCAGCACGCTGCAAGTCAGTGCCAACCCACATGATGGAGATCACGCGTCGCTCCACCAGATCACGAACAAAGTGATGCTCATCCGCAATATGCTTTGTGCGAGCATGAAAAACACCAGAGTTCTCCGCAATGGCGAGAGCACTCTGGTTGTCGCAGCGCAGCACAATGGCGGGTACTGACTGCCCAAGCTCAAGAAACAAGCGCTGTAGCCAAACTGCCTCAGCAGCCCCTGCCCCCAAAGCCACATACTCTGCCTCCGACGAGCTACGTGCGATGCAACCCTGCTTCCCGCTTCGCCAAGACAAAGTGGTACCACCGAGCAGAAACACGTAGCCAGTGCGACTGCGCCCGTCAGGGCTCCAAGCCCAGTCGCTGTCAGTGTAGCCGTCAAGGACCACCGAACACTGCCGACGAAAGCAGAGTCCGAGATACGGCGTGGAGACCACGTACCGTACCACTCGCACAGCCGCGTGAAGAGCTCTCGCACGTGGAGCCTGCGAGAACTGAGCGAGGAGGTTGACGGCGAACGCGATGTCGGGACGCGTGGTAGTGGCCAGGTACATCAGAGAT
Organism: Penium margaritaceum; assembly: GCA_023375785.1. Taxonomy (NCBI): domain Eukaryota; kingdom Viridiplantae; phylum Streptophyta; class Zygnematophyceae; order Desmidiales; family Peniaceae; genus Penium; species Penium margaritaceum. Next base: position 26,553 of record SZWC01014040.1, read on the forward strand.
CCGATAAGACGGAGGTACAAGGTCACGTCCACTGTCTCCCCCAGCTGTGTAGGGTCATCCACCTTCAGGGCATCCTGCCCATCAGGTGTGAGGGGTGTGGAAGCAGTGGGCACTGCACCAAGGAGATCGCTAAAGCGCTCCCCCACGACTCGTGCGTATCGGGCCTGATGCAGCAACAGTGTCCGATGTCTGCGATCTCGCACNCTCCAAGCCCAGTCGCTGTCAGTGTAGCCGTCAAGGACCACCGAACACTGCCGACGAAAGCAGAGTCCGAGATACGGCGTGGAGACCACGTACCGTACCACTCGCACAGCCGCGTGAAGAGCTCTCGCACGTGGAGCCTGCGAGAACTGAGCGAGGAGGTTGACGACGAACGCGATGTCGGGACGCGTGGTAGTGGCCAGGTACATCAGAGATCCGATAAGACGGAGGTACAAGGTCACGTCCACTGTCTCCCCTAGCTGTGTAGGGTCATCCACCTTCAGGGCATCCTGCCCATCAGGTGTGAGGGGTGTGGAAGCAGTGGGCACTGCGCCAAGGAGGTCGCTAAAGCGCTCCCCCACGACTCGTGCGTATTGTGCCTGATGCAGCAACCGTGTCCAATGTCTGCGATCTCGCACAATCTCCATACCAAGAAACACCGATGCAGGACCGAGGTCCTTCATCCTGTATGCAGTCTGCAGGACAGCCTTGGCCTCCTTCACGGCCTCGAGGGACGGAGACGCGATCAGAAGGTCATCAACATAGACCAGGATGGCGGTGAACCGCTCGGGTGTCGGTAGGATGAAGAGTGAGGGGTCTGCCTCGCTCTGTACGTATCCTGCGCGAGTCAAGGTGCCAGTGATCTCCCGGTTCCAACACTGTGGAGACTGCTTGAGGCCGTACAAGGACTTGCGCAAGCGCCAGACCTTGTCACCATCCTCAAAGCCTGGTGGCTGAGCCACGTAAATCTCCTCATCCAAAGAGCCATGGAGGAACGCATTGTTCAAATCCATCTGGTGTAGTTCCCAGTCATGCTGAGCCACTACACCGAACAGAGCTCGAGCTGAGGTCATGCGGCCGACAGAGGCAAAGGTGTCAGTGTAGTCAACTCCCTCAATCTGAGAGAACCCCTTGACGACCAAGCGGGCCTTGTAGCGTTCCAGTGAGCCATCCGGCTTCACTTTCTTGCGTAAGACCCACTTGACCTGAATCGCCTTCCTCCCAGGGGGAAGGTCGACCAGCTCGTAGACTCTGTGCTCTCGGATGGCGCGAAGCTCATCCTCGCAAGCAGCTCGCCAGGCCTCAGCATCCTGCAATGAGAAAGCCTCCCTCAATGTGCTCAGGTCAGGCGCCATAGAGGGGGAACTCTACGTGGCAAGTGCACACGCCTCAGTGTCAGGTCTGACGGCTACGAGATCAGTTGCTGCGTCACAGGCGATATGGAACTCGCGAGTGACCAGGTCGTGCCCTATAGGGAACGCTGGGTGTACCTCTGAAAGCTCAGTGCGGACACTCATGCCTAAGGCCTTTGTGCCTGGATCACCGCTCGCGATGGTGCGAGAGGAACGCCTGGGTCTGGGACCCGACGCTTGTTGAGCTCCGGAATCTAGTGGTTGAAGGCGACCACCGGGCTCACGGGAGTAACCGGAGGTCGAGGGGCGCACCTCAGGCTCAGGAACAGGTACGACCACAGGGACAGGTACGACCACAACTGGTGCGGGCTGAGACGAGGCAGCCGGAGATGCCGTGCGAGGAGAAGCGTGTGTGGGGGACACTGAGCTCGGAGGGACATCTGGCCTGGACACTGAGACAGGAGTGCCGGGCGACGTAGGGACAGGAGTGGGCTGGGCTGGGTCAGACATCGGGGCAGGGGTGCCAGTGGACAGAGGTGATGATGCAAGAGGAGGTGTGAGAGCAGCGGTATCTGTGGGGTGTGAAACAGGCTGAGCAGGCGGGATCTGTGGACCAACGGCAATGATAGCCGGGTCATCAAGTGCTGGAGATCGAGAGGGGACTCGAGCAAACACATCAGCCTGACGAGAAATGGTCACTGGCAGAGAAGTCTCCCCCATCCGCCGAGGACCCTCAGAGGAAGGGACATGAGCTGCGGAGAGCGCTGTGATCGAAGCCAGATCACGGTATGTGAGAGACTCAAAAAACAGCGCGTCACGGGACTCAATGACACGACGGCGAGTGGGGTCCCAAAAGCGCCAGGCCTTCAACCGCGGGGAGATGCCAATGAAAGCACACAAGTGACCCCAAGGGGAGACCTTGGACCCCTGCTGGTCCTCAGTGTACCACACAGAGGCCAGGGAACCCCAGACGCGCGCGAGACGAAGATCAGCACGGTGGCCAAACCAGAGCTCGTACGGTGTAACATGATCCGGAAGCGGACCATGCAGGAGGCGGTTCCAGACCCAAGTCATGTAGGCAAAGCCCTCAAAGGCGAAGGACTCCGGGAGACCGCACTCAGACCGCATGGCGCGAACCGCATCCTCCATGGTGCGGTTCCAGCGCTCAGAGACACCGTTCTGCTGTGGGGTAGCAGGAGCGGAGACCTGGTGAAAAATGCCGTCCTCAGCAAAGAAGGAGTCCATCTCGCCGAGGAACTCGCCGCCGCGATCCGAGCGAAAGGTATGTAGCGTGTGGCGAGACTGACGCTTAGCCATCATGAGCCAGAGCCGAACTGCAAGGGCGGCGTCACTCTTCTGGCGCAGACTGTAGACCCACTGCATCCGGGTGAAGTCATCAGTCAGCGTCAGAACATACCGTCCCCTGTCGGACATGGACTCGACCAGGAGAGGACCAAGCAGGTTTGAGTGGACCAACTCGAGTGGCCTCAGCGCTCGGGAATGCGAATCAGGATAAGTGCACCGGTGCATCTTTCCCTGAGCGCAAAAAAGACAGTCGGTCTTGGGTGGCTTCTCGAAAGAAGCCAAGTCAAGACCAAGAGCGGGCTGTGTCCGGATGAGCTTCGACACAGTGTCGGAGCCCACGCGACGCAGACGTCGGTGAAGCAACCGCTGGTGTTCCGGGGATAGAACACTAGTGACAAAAACGCGGCCAGAGGAGGAGGGAGAGCAAGGGGAGGAGGGCCGAGCAATGTGGTACAAATCATCTACGACTGAGGCATGCAGGACAATGCTACGGGTGTCAAAAGCAATCACAGTCGCTGAATCAGCGGTATGCTCAACGGAGAGACCCATCAGAGTGCAGGCACGCACAGACAGCAAGCTGAGCTCAAGATCAGGCACAAACAGCACGTCAGAGAGATACAGGGGGCCAGACGGACCATCAAAGCATACAACCCCAACACCGTGGACCGGTAAGGACTGACGAGAGCCTGTACGAACAGAACGGACAGTCGTGACGGGACCAAGTACCACAAAGTCACTACGACGACACGTCATGTGGTGGGTGGCACCGGAATCGATGATCCAAGTGCCACCGGAGTCACGACTGGTGGACGTCACTGTACAACAAGCAATGGAACACTCGGCATCAGAGGGACGCTGAGCCGTCAGTGGGAAGGAACGACGTACATCACGAAGGTGAGACTCATGAATCCAGTCAGTGCAGTCAGGCCCATCATCATCACATGCGGACTGTGCTCCCCCACACGTGTCATCACGAGTCACGAGGACGGACGAACAAGCAGTATGTGACCCACTCGACGATGACAACACACTCGCACCTCCCTGAAAGCGAAGCGCCAGAAGATGACGGAGCTCGGCGATGGTGCGGTCACGTGGGTTTGGATCACTGCTGCTCGCCGGTGAGGATGCAGGAACAGCTGCAGTCGAGGTCGCCGCGCGTCCAGAGGAGTGTGCGGTCGACGTGCTGGACGCCGTGCGGGCAGCATGGGCAGCCTGAAGTCCGCGAGTGATGCGCTCCCAGTCAAGCGGCTGCTGGCACTCGCTGTAGCGATGGGCACCTCCACAGTTGTAGCAGTGCACGGAACGACCACTGCTACCACTGGATGACGACTGCTGCTGCCCCGATCCGCGCTTCTTATTCTTCTTCTTCCCCTGGGCGGCTGCGGCAACGCCACGCGTCTGCGTGGGTGTAGACGGGGTCAAAGAGGAGGAGGAAGATGAGGTCGTGATGAGGGAAGATGGTGGTGAGGCGAGGATTGCTGCAGCGAGGGAAGTCTCCTGATGTGCTACTGCTACCTCGCGGGCCGACGTCAGATGGAGGAAAAGCTGGTGGGCCCAATGGAGCAGCTGCAGGGTGGCTGAGAAAGGCTCGAGAGCAGCGTCGCTGTACCGTGTGAATATGTCGGTGTACTCCAGGCAAACTCCGAGCAAGATCATCCGAAGTGCCCACACTTGTGTGTCCCCTGAGGTCCCCAGACGTGTGTAGATACGCATGGCGCGTCGCTAGTAATCCGCCGCAGGCTCCGCTGGTCCCTGACGGAGCGAGTGGAAAGCACAAATGTGTGACGCAGGCGTGGCGTGCGTCTCTGCGGCCAGTAGGGACAACGCCAGATCCCAGCCTCCACGCGGATCAGCTCCGGTGCCTGTGCCAGCCTCGCCGAGGAAGGGGCGGAAGTCAACGACAGTCTCGCGTGGCATGGCGTAGAGAAGTCCTCGCATGGCCCTGGCTGCTGTCAGCACCTGTGCTGGATCTGTAGGCTGGTATGGGATGTGGTAGTAAGGCCACACTCCCTCGGAAGTGGCCCACACCTGAAACAAGATCTCCCAGCAGTCAAATCCATCCTCGCTGATGTACCGTGGAGGTGGTGCCTCAAAGTCCTTTGGCTGCCGTTCCGTGGGGAGAGCAACCGCGGGCTGAGGAGGGCGAGAGACGGGGAAGACTCCTGGAAGGGGGTGATCACCGGGGAAGTCAGGTGACGGTCGTATCGGGGACACGGGTGGAGGTCGGATACCCGTCTTCAGCTGACGGAGGCGCTCCTATAGGAGACGAATCTCCCGCTCCTGGGAGTCATCCTCGAAGCCTGGCATGAATGGCTCGTCGTCAAAGAGGTCCGCAGGTGGTGGGGAAAGCACACCAGGAGGTGAAGCAGGCGGGGCACCTGTCACGGGCACCTGAGCCGAGTGTTGGGTGGAGGCCACAACGCCGGCAGCTCCCTCGGAAATCCGCGTAGGAGCCGTGGACTGAGCGCGTAGGAGCTCAGTCAGCGTGCGGATCGCGTCAGTCTGCTCTCGCTGCAGACGACGCATCTCCTCCTGCTGGTTGCGCAGGTCATCAATGGCCTGCGAGCGAGGGCTCAATACTCCTGAAGAAGAGGAGGAGGGATCACCTGGTCCCTTGTCCTTGTCGTCGGGCGAACTCATGTCGCCGCTCACTATGGGACGACAGGTCAAGTTTGCCGGATCTCAAAACCGTCTGCGTTTCTCGTCGAGTTGAAACGCTGGCAACGTTTGACGTTCCGGGTGAAAATTTGGCTAAGTGTAATGCTGAGGTCAGCAAGTGGTTGCTGACATCAGCATGACTTGATGACGTCAGAAATCAGCAATGCTGACGTCAGCTCGTCCCCTTCCTTTTTTTTTCTTGTCAAAGTTCTGCCGCTGCGCGGTGGCGCGCGGCAGCTCCGCAGAAGCTGCGCAGCAGCTTCCGCCCAGCTGCTGTTACAGCTGTACTGTCAGCAGCAGCAGCAGCTGCGTAGCTGCGTGTGCAGCGGTGGCAGCAGCGGCTGCGCTGCTGCTGCTGCTGCTGCTGCGCGCGGCGGCTGCTGTTGCGCGCGGCGGCTGCTGTTGTGCGCGGCGTTGCTGTTGCGCGCTACAGTTGCTGCTGGCTGCCGTCGCCGCGCGCTGCTGCTGGCTGCCGCCGCCGCGCGCTGCTACTGCTGCCGCTGCTGCGCTGCTGCTGCCGTCGCAACTGCCGCTGCTGCTGCTCTGCCGCTGCCGCTGCTGCGCTGCTGCTGCCGACGCTACTACTGCGCTGCTGCTGCCGCCGCTGCTGCCACGCTGTTGTGGCGGCCGCTGCTGCTGCGCTGCTGCCGCCGCCGCCTCTGCTGCTGCTGCTCTGCTGCTGCAGCTGTGGAGGGAGGGGCGGCTGCACGCACCGCAGCCGCCACACACCTCTACGTGGCGGTACGCGCCGCTGCTGCTGCCTTAGCAGCTGCGATCTCACGTGGTGGGTGGAGTACGTGGACGGCGACCGGCCGTCTCCAACAGGTCCTAGAAGGTCTGCTGCATCGGTGATTCTCACTGGTGCTGCTCTGCTGTGTCTCTGCTGCGCAGCTCAGTGAGAACTGTCTCACTGCTCTGATACCATGAGAAAGTATGTGGAAGCTTCCTAGCAACACAGCCGTTGACCGGGCGTCAGTGCCTGGTCAGACGGTGACGACAGTCACAGGTCGTACACACAACGGCAAGGGTTTGGCTAGGAGACACAAGGCACAGTGTCAGAATGCTTCAATATAGCATATGCAGAGAGAAATGACAACTGACAGGTCCAGGGCATAAATACCTGCCGCGGCGCACGGCGGGTGTCGCACGCGGCAGTCCAAGAGCTGTCCTAAAACCGGCCCAAAACCACTGTTNTAGACGTGCAGAATCAAAAGACGGACGCAGCGACTGGCCACATGCATGCATCCATTGACTGACAGTGAGTGTACAATGCAAAAACACGCAAATAGGCCTCATGCCCAGTCCGCCGAAAGGCGCGTGCAAGACGTAGAAGGCACAGCAAGGAGCCCCGGTGACATCTGGGGCTCTGGAACAGTGGTCGGTCAGCTCCAGGCGGGTTGTCCGCCGCCTTTCGTCGCGCCAGTGTCACCAGGGCCGCCTGCCTCAGGGATCTGCACGAGTATGGACACGGCCGAGTGGTCACAGTAAACTGTACGGGAACGGCACAAAGCACAATAATGCGGCCAACCGGTGCAAAGGTGTCAGTGAAATCCACTCCCTCAATCTGCGAGAACCCCTTGGCCGTCAAGCGAGCCTTGTAGCGATCCAGTGTGCCATCAGGCTTCACCTTCTTGCGAAAGACCCACTTGGCCTGTACAGCCATCCGCCCAGGCGGGAGATTGACAAGCTCATAGAGACCGTGCTCACCGATGGCTCTTAGCTCATCCTCACAAGCAACACGCCACAGGTCTGCATCGTGAGCTGAGAGTGCCTCCTTCAACGTGCTTGGATCAGGCATCGTCGATGGAGCGCCCCGGGTGGCTAAGACACATGCCTCCGAACTCGGGTTGACCTTGACGAGGTCGGCTGCGGCGTCGCAAGCGACCAAGAACTCTCGAGAGACCAACTTGTGGCTGACATGACATGCTGGGTGAATCTCGGTGTAGTCTGCCTGGACACTCGGGCCAAGGGCCTTCATGCCGGGCTCGCCACTCTGAACACTACGAGTCGTTCGTCTGGGCACAGGGTCAGCAGTCCGCTGAGCTCTAGAGGGCAATGGTCGCAGGCGACCGCCAGGCTCGCGGGAGTACCTCGACGCAGCGCTCGCCTCAGGCTGCGAGGAAGGCTGCTATGCCAAAGCCGTAGGAGGCATGGGTGGATGCACGTGAGTGGGTGTGACGGAGGGGACTGACACTGGTAAGGGGTCAGGAGTACCAGAGGGGGCCGGCACTGGCACCAGTACGGCATCGGGCGTGCCAGAAGGGTCTGACACTGACACAGGGTCAGGTGTGCCATAGGAAACTGACGCTCGTACGGGATCAGGTGTGTCAGAGGGAACTGGAGCCCGCATGGGATCCGGTGTGGAATAAGGAAGTGGCACAGGATCGGGTGTGTCGGACGGTACAAATGAGGCTACTGGACCCACAGCCACGATGGCCGGATCGTCAGCAGCCGGAGACCGGTCAGTAGGTGAGGAAGCCCGGCCGGACCCATCCGCACGACTAGTCTCCCCCATCCGCCGGGAAGCCACACAGGTAGGAACGTGGTCGGCGGCCAGCGACAGAATGCTGGACAAGTCGCGGTAGGTGAGAGTCTCAAAGAACAGAGCATCTCGAGACTCGACAATGCGATGGCGAGCAGGGTCCCAAAACCGCCGGGCCTTCGAGCGGGGGGAGATTCCGAGGAAGGCACACATGCGTCCTCGAGGTGAGACCTTAGAACCCTGCTAGTCCTCGGTGTACCAGACACAAGTGAGAGACCCCCAAACGCGAGCGAGACGGACATCAGCGCGATGGCCGAACCACAGCTCATACGGCGTGACGTGGTCTGGAAGCGGACCATGCGGCAAGCGTTTCCAGACCCACGTCATGTAGGAGAAGCCCTCAAAGGCAAAGGACTCCGGTAGACCGCACTCAGACCGCATAGCGCAAACTGTATCCTCCATGGTGCGGTTCCAACGCTCAGACACACCGTTCTGCTGTGGTGTAGCAGGGGCGGAGAGCTGGTGATAGATACCGTGCTCGACAAAGTAGGCATCCATCTCGCCCAAGAACTCGCCACCACGATCTGAACGGATTGTGTGCAGAGTGTGACGAGACTGACGCTCAGCCATCACAAGCCATAGGCGGACTGCCAATGCGGCATCGCTCTTGTGGCGTGGGCTGTAGACCCACCGCATCCGCGTGAAGTCATCAGTCAGGGTGAGAACGTATCGACCCTGATCAGAGAGGGACTCGACTGGGAGAGGGGCGAGAAGGTCCGAGTGAACCAACTCAAGTGGGCGTAGTGCCCGGGAGGAGTCAGGGTAAGAGCAGCGATGCATCTTACCCTGGGAGCAAAAATGACAGTCGGTCATGGGCGGCTTCTCAAAAGAAGCTACGTCAAGACGGAGGGCTGGCTGAGTACGAATGAGCTTGGACACAGTGTCCGAGCTCACATGGCAGAGGCGACGGTGTAACAAGCGCTGGTGTTCCAGGGAGAGAACACCAGTCACAAACACTCGCGCAAAAGAGGGAGGGGAAGGAGAAGCAGAGGGAGTGCAATGATACACACGATACAGGTCATCAACAGCTGAGGCACGAAGCACAACGGCACGTGTGTCAAGAGTAGTCACTGTGTCAGAGTTAGCAGAGTACTCAACACTGAGGCCCATCCTGGTGCATGCACGAACAGAGAGCAGACTGAGCTCAAGAGCAGGGACAAAGAGCACATCAGAAATGTACAAGGGGCCAGACGGACCATCGAACCGCACAACCCCAACTCCCTGTACAGGCAACGACTGACCAGACCCTGTGCGAACAGACCGAAAAGACGCAACGGGACCCAGCACAACGAAGTCACTACGACGACAGGTCATGTGATGAGTGGCCCCAGAGTCAATAATCCAGGTGCCACTCGGCTCACGACCAGTAGTCGACACTAAGCAACGTGCCACAGAACACTCTGCCTCTGCTCGGCGCTCAGTAGAGGACTCGGAACAACGACGGACAACACGTGTCTGTGACTCGGCAAGCCAGTCGATACTGTCAGGTCCATCCTCATTGCAAGCCACCATAGCTCTACCACAAGCATCATCACGAGTAACAGACGCAGTAAGACAAGCTGTGTCGGGACCACTCAGCAATGACAACACACTCGCACCTCCCTGAGTACGAAGCGCCAGTAGCTGACGAAACTCTGCGATCGTGTGTCCCGAGGGTCCACCTCACTGTTGCCGCCTGATGAAGCGGGTGCGTCTGCACCACTCGTGGTCGCGGCGCGCCCAGTCCGTGTGTCGCTCGAGGAAGTCTGCTGAGCGTGCGCCGCCTGGAGGCTGCGCATGATCCGAGTCCAGTCAAGTGGCTGCTCACACTCTGTGTAGCGGTGAGCGCCTCCACAGTTGTAGCAGTGGACAGAACGTTCACCGCCACTACTCGCCGGCTGCTGCTGTTGCTGCTGTCCCTTTCCACGTCGCTTCTTCCCCTTCTTTCCCTGTGCAGCCGCTGCAACGCCCTGAGTGTGGCCACTCGGAGTAGAGGAGGAGGAGGAGGAGGAGGCGGTCGAGGTGGGATTGGTGAGCAGGGACAGAGGCGTAGGAGGCATCGCAGTCACGACTGCAACCAGTGGACTCTGCTGATGAGCAACGGCAGCCTCATGAGCCGATGTGGCCTGGATGAAGTAGCGATGGGCCCAAGGAAGCAGCTGTAATGACTCTGACAGCCCAGAGAGAGCCACACGATTGAAGCCTGTAAAGAGCTTCACGTGGTCCAAATGCGCTCCCATCATGATGGTGTCGAGCGCCCACAACTGCGTCCCGCCACCGGTCCCAAGGCGCATGTAAAGGCGCATCGCGCGCCTCCAGTAGTCAGTTGCGGGCTCTGTGGGGCCCTGAAGGAGGGAGTGAAACTCACGTAGTCGGGCCGCCCTCATGGCATGGGTCTTCGCAGCGAGAAGTGTCAGGGCCAACTCCTAGCCCCGACGCGGATCTGCTCCAATCCTGGTCCCGGTCTGACCGAGGAAAGGACGGAAGTCGATCACAGTCTGCTGTGGCATGGCGGAGAGGAGACCCCGCATCGCTCTCGCTGCTGTCTGGGCCTGGTGAGTGTCGTGGGTCTGGTACTGGCTGTGGTAGTACGGCCAGACACCCTCAGAATCGGCCCACACCTGAAACAGGGTCTCCCAGCAATCGATTTTCGTCTGCGGCTCTTCCACGTCCGTGCGGCTTATAGGAAGTTGCACGGACAGGGGCAGCGGTGGCGCACGCTGCTGTTGTTGCTGCTGCTGCTGCTGCCGTCGAGCTTGACGGCAACGGCCTCAAGCCACTTTGGCGGCTACTGTTGCTGATGCTTCTAAAGCCGTCGCCGATGTTGCTGTTGTTGCTGCTACTGTGGTCAAAACTGCCAGCACTGTTGCTGGGCTACTGGACAGCTGCTATGGCGCTGCTGCGTTGGCGTGCTGCTACACTGCTGCACCCCTCCTGCACGACTCCGTCATGCAGGAGTTGCGGCCTACGCCTTGCAATGGCACAGGTTGGTGGGTCCTCCTAGGACCTATCGCTGCTGTTGTGTGCTGTTGCCGCTACTGTTGCTCACTGCTGCTGCGATTGCTGCATCTCTGGTGTGCAGCACAACAAGCTCTGGCTTGTTGCTTTGATACCATGAGAAGATGCATAGAAGCCTCTTAGCCACACTCCCGTTGACCAGGCGTCAGTGCCTAGTCAGACGGTGATGACAGTCACAAGTCGTGCACGTAACGGCAAGGGTTTGGCTAGGGGACACAAGGCAAAGTTTCTGAATGCTTCATAAGTATTTGCAGAGAGAGATAACAAATGACAGGTCCATGGCATAAATACCTGCCGCGGCGCACAGCGGGTGTCGCACGCGGCGGTCCAAGAGCTGTCCTAAAACCGGCCGAAAACCACTGTTTCGGCCGTAACTCTGCGCACACATGTCAGAATGCTGCGCCGTCTGAACCTAGACGTGCAAAATCTTGAGCCGGACGCTACGATTGGTCACACGCACAAGTCCGGCATCAATCTGTGGAAGGACAATGCAAAACATGCAAATCGGCCTCAAGAGCCTGTCCATCGAGAAAACTCTAGCGTCTGCAGAAAAACTGCAGAGTACCCCAGCAAGCACCCGGGACTTCATGGCAGCCGCCTGGTGGCTGCTGGCGGGTGAATCCACCAACCATCAGTGCTCCGGCGCCAGCTGGGTCCGCATCAGGGATCTGCACGAGCATGGACACGACCGAGTGGTCACAGTAAGCTGTACTAACGGACGGAAACAGCTCACATCACAAGAATAGGACTCCCCTACCCAGTGACCAGAGAATATCCACGTTTTACCCAAAAGAAGAGTGAGAAATCGCATCATGCCGACGCTGCATGCGATGCAGGACCGACATGCTAACATCATCAACATATCTGACCATTTACAAACCCTTCATTCGAGGGGTTTGTGAACATTCGTGGTGGGCGTTTGCGTATGGTTCGCATGGGGAGTCCGAGACTCCCCATGCGTTGAAAGGGAACCTGCTGGGCCCCACTACCGTGGGGCCCAGCAGGTGCCCGCATAAAAACAAAACCCTAAACCCCTAGGACGAAGTTGTTATATGTCCATCGTTTGGTCGATAAATCCCCGGTGCCCATAGTCGAAATTGAACTGAATGTGGTGTCAAAAGTCGAAACCAAGATGGATGCGGTGACCATAGTCGGAATTGAAGTAACTGCGGTGCCCATACTTGAAAAACAAAATGACATCTGTGCCCCCAGTTAGTGTGAGTCATGGGCATGCTTCACATATTTTTCAAGGTTTTAACATATTTGTCATACATGTAAGCGACGACGCGGAAACGACCGTCGTCGGCGGCCGTACGCGTAACATAGAAACAATTTGACGTGGTTCGTTAGGTCTCCGACGCCTTCATGACAGGGGTCAAACATAAGATTATTCAACGCTTTGGCTCAAAGAAACACGTTGCATATGATAGAGCCATTGCGTCATCTGGGTCCGTTGTTCGAAGGATCATCAAAGTTTAACAAATTGCACATTCGTCCTCCTGAAACGAGTCTGTGTGATCCACCGCATTTGTATCTGATTTTGACAGCGTGTCATGCGTCACATCCTCCCGGTTTCAAGAGACGCAATGTATCGTCCCTCATGCACGGCTACCATGTGCTTCTCTCAACTGCAGTCGTACCATTCACCGGAAAATATTGTTTGATCCACATCCACAGTAGCGGCTCGTGTGGGGTTCTCGCCTTGCAGTGCATTGTGGTGCATTGAAGCGTTGATCATGTTCCTCGTGCCCATGGCGGCCTCGTTCACGGTGCATGCGAGACGTGGGTATCCCAGTTATATAGAGCCAATTTTCATGTACAAGGTGCCCATGATATCTCTCGATGGCGGGGACCACGCACCAGAGAGGTGGCGGAGCTCTCAAAACCTCCTGGTTCCCACCGGACGACAGCGACGACGACGCCACAGATGATCCGTGCTTGACGTGACAGACACCCACCGCCGACAACAACGATGCACCGCCTCCTACAGTCGACAGGGCCCCACGCCCTCAAGCTGAGGGTCCTCTCAGGATGTCCTATGTAGGCGGGCGTGTGCTCTCGACCAAGGGCCTGCCCGTCGGTTCTGACGATGAGGCAAAGGCAGCCGACGCCAAGGCGAAGGCTGCTGCCGCCTGCATCTCGGACCCCACCCCACGTGCTACCCCAAAGAATCGGAAGGCTGCGGAGGACTTCCCCGGTGGTTCAACATTCAAGAACATGGCCGCATGCAAAGCCGCAGTGGAAGAGTATGCGGTTCACAACCGCATGGCGCTGAGGTGGTTGAAAAGCGACCGCACTCGCTTTGTGGCGCGGTGTAAGCAGTATGCGACGAAGAAGTTCCCGTGGATCGTTTATGCCGGGTATAGCAAGAAGTCCGAAGCAGTCAATTTCACGTCATTCGTGGATGGCCATCTTTGTGATCCCGGCCTCAGCCGGGGCAACCCCGTGCACTCCATGAGGTGGTTTGCACGACAGATTGAGAGCACCATCGCGAAGGACCCATGTGTTACGCCCAAGGCGTTGCAAGCGGTCGTGACAGAAGTGGCCAAGACGAAGGTCCCCTACACCACCTTTTATTGTGTGAAGAAAGTGTGCTTGGAAAAAGATGTACGGCAAGAAGTCAGACTCGTGGAGCATGTTCCAAGGTTACGTGGACGAGGTACGTTATCTCGCAATGGTTTAGTCTACATGATTTTCAACAACTCAGGTATGTGATACTTTAGGGTCTGAACATGTGGATTATGCTATCTCATGCAGGTACTGAGGGTTGACCCGCTGGCCATCGCCAAAGCCGAGAAAGACCGTGTCACGGGCGCCTTCGACCGAGTGTTCATCGCACCCGGGGCCTGGAGGAGAGGTTTTGAGTACATGAGACGGGTCCTCATCATGGAGTTACACATCTAAAAAACGACCACAAGCTGGTACTCCTCATCATGCAATTATTCAACGCAAGTGACAACGCCATGCCCGCTGCGTATGCCTAGGTGTCCGGGGAAGATGAGCGCAACTGGAGCTGGTTCTGTGAGTTGGTGGCAGCAGCGTACCCCACGGCCGCACAACATGGAACAACGGTCATATCTGACCGCGAGAAGGGATTGGCCAACGCTGTCAAGGCCAGGCTGTCGGGGACCACCCACACGTACTGCACGTGGCACCTTATGTGCAACGTATAGTCCAAGTGCCACGGCAAGTCGGGCGCACTATTCTGGAACCTGCCGCACGTGACGACACAGGCGGATTGGGACGCATGCCTGGCAGAGATGTGACGCACAGTGCCAAGGGCAGTTGATTACCTGCTGGGCGGGAATGGAGAGCCCAGCATCCCGAAGGAGCGCTACAGTAGGTTGTTCTGCCCGGTTTCTCGCGGAGGGCATACCACCAACAACGCCATGGAGTCTCTGAATGGCAAGCTAGTGGAGCTCAGAAAATTGTAGGACATAAATACTCTGGAGTCCATGGTTTCGGTCGATAGATCCGCCGTGCCCATACTCGAAAGCAACACGCATGCGGTGTCCAAAGTCGAAAACGACACGCATGCGGTGTCCATAGTCGGAATCGAAATGACTGCGGTGCCCATAGTTTTTATTGTGCGAGTCGAAACCAAATTTTATGTCTACTATACCCACTATTTCATGGAAGTATTCAGTCTCCATGGAATTGCATGCCGTAAGGAAACCTCGCATGGTACTAGCCTGGCTTGGAAGCCTCCGCTTTGTTTTGTCCGTTACCGAGCTCCTGTGACTTCGAAGCACATGGCTTGGAACTTGGGAGTGCCCATGCCCAGTAGCACGCCGCCCAACTGTCCCGAGCCATGGGAGCCGTGGACATGGACCGAGCCATCGAGTCCGTAGCGGCCATTTGATGATGAAAGTACGGGCATCGGAGTTTTATTGCAATGACAATCCAGGGTATGCGAGAATTCTTCAACTCAGAAGTATGGGTATCAGAGGTTTATTTGTGTGACAATTCTGGGTATGAGAGTATTTTCTAAGTGACACAAATGGCCATCCGAGGTTTATTCCGTTCACAATTCAGGGTATGTGAGTAATATGTCAGTGACAAGTACGGGCTTCAAAGGTTTATTTCATTCACAATGGGTAAGTTAGTATTATGTCAGTGACATATATGGGCTGCCGAGGTTCATTGCATTGTCATTTCAGGGTATGCGAGTATTATTTCAATGACATGTATGGGCATCCGGGATGTACTCATTGCACAACTCTGGGTATCCGGAAATTATTTTTCTGCGAAAAAAGGACATGTTGTCTTTATGTTCGTCGCATTACCGGGCACAAAAGTATATGACATAGACATGTATGGGCACTTCAGTGTTATTTCTTGGACCACTATGGGCACCACAGTCTTATTCATGTACATAGTCTGGACATGGAAGCAATGTTCATGGCCCAAGTATGGGCATCGTTGAACGCTTTCACTGACAATGTTGGGCATGCAAGTAACAATGCAGGAAGTGCTACCCAATCCACTGTGGATCTAACCACTTTGGATCCAGGACACTGCACAGCCCGAGCCACTGGCACAAGTCGCATCCACATCTCTAACGTCCTTCACATCCCAGTGCATCATAGAATATGTCCTCATCGACATGAACAGAGTCGATGTTGTTGTCTCCTCCCTCGTACAAGACATCTTCCCCATGACTGCCCTCTGCCTCTACTGCAGTAGTGTAGGAATCCAATTGATATGCGTTGTTGTGTGTAGCTGTACAATGGCACATGCCTACGTATCTTGTTCTTGTTGGCGGCCACAAGTAGGAGAACAGCTTCTGACACACCAATGTTGCACCAACTCCCATGAGAAAGATGATAGTGAAGTCGTTTTGGTCACAAGAAGTCATATTTCTGATTCCTTGAGACTGTTGACGCAAAGAGAATGATATGAAGGTGTGAAGAGTCCATATGTACACTAGGTTACTCTCAATGGAGCATCCAGTTGAAAATAATTTGAGCACACCAGTGTTCATTACAATTTCAACAGAAGTGCAATTGTGGATTACAACACATGAATACATGGAGAACGCACAAATCATATCTGTGATTAGTGCTTGTGTGTTATCCCAAGTGAGGAGAGTTTATGGGGTCCTTTCAACATGGGGAGGGAGGAGTACAGGACCGCAGGCATTTGTCATTAAAATGCTTTGTCAAATGGAGTTGCTCACGGCTACAATTCCACGTACACCACAACTGAAACCTACTCCACTACAGTAGTGCAATCACGAGCCACATGTAATCTGGCATGCACCTCCTCTTCTACAAGTGAACATTGTTGATCTCTGCAAAGCACACACAAGGAATGAATACAGAGCCAAAATTCTTGAATGATGTCCAAGTAAGTCTTCAAATGAAGCAATGGCAGAAGGAACAAGCTCACCCACACTCACCAAAGGCCAAAGGAACGGTTGACGCTATCAACTTCAGCATGGAATGCCATCCATGCCTCCTCACGATCCTCGGCTTCATGGTGGGGTACGCCTTCTTTGTCACTAGACACAGAGACACAGTCGACGACCTCCTGCTCCCCATCCCCCCTGCTCCTCTCCCTCTCCCCCCCCCTCATCGTCCTCCCCCTCTTCATGGTTTCCTCCTCCTCTTCCTCCTCCTCCTCCTCCTCTAACCTTGCCTCCTCTTCGGTAGGGGGTGGTTTTTCACCTTCATCCCCTGAGTATCCCATGGCGTCAATGTTGCTCCTACAGGAGGCCCACATGCGTCTCTCAGCGTCTAGCTCGGAGACGCGTGCTGCCGCCATCGCCTCGGGGCTTGGGGTCTCCATGTTAGGGCATGTCCACCGGAAATTCCCCTGCTTCCCACTTGGGCTCTACAGGCTTGACCTGGCGCACCTTTGGCAGTGGGAAGGGTGAGTTGTATGTCCGCTTGTAGCTCAGGTTCAGGTCGACGTACGCGACCGGGGTCGACGTACGTGACCGGGTTCAGCGCATTCTCTAGTTGTAGGATGCACGCATGCGGGCACGGCACCCCATACTCCCGCCATCGCCCGTACCAAAAACTCTTTGTCTTCAAGCTCACGTCTCGTGGAGTGCCGTTGTGCCGTGTGGCTGTGCCCGTGTGCCATGGTCCCGTCTCGTTGCCATCCAGGTCCAGTGAGAACTCTCTGCTGTGATCGTAGTTGTTCTTCAGCTTCAAATAGAGCGCTGGCGCGACATTGCCCTCGGCGTCGTGTGCCAACCTGCGTTGAATGTGCCACAATTGTTACACGAAGACGTGCAGGTTCACGAAACAGAAGAATGGATACATCCTGCGCAACTCCACCAGCTTGCCATTGAGAGACTCCATGGCATTGCTGGTGGTATGCCCACCACGGGAAACCGCACAAAAGAGCTTGCTCCAGCGCACCTTCGGGATACCGAGCTCTCCATTGCCGCCCAACAGGTAATCCACAGCTCTCGGCACTTGGCGCCGCATCTCTGCCAGACATGCGTCCCAGTCCGCCTGCGTCGTCGCCTGTGCCAGGTTTCAGAAAAGTGCGCCAGACCTGCCCTGGCACTTGGACTGCACGTTGCGCATCAGGTGCCACGAGCAGTACGTGTGAGTCGCCCCGGGTAGCTTCGCCTCGACAGTGTTGGCCAGTCCCTTCTCTCAGTCAGAAATGACCGTTGTTCCGTGTTGTACAGCCGTCGGGTACGCTGCTGCGACCAACTTACAGAACCAACTCCAGTTGCGCTCATCTTCCCTGGACACCAGGGCATATGCAGCGGGCATGGCATTGTCATTTGTGTCAAAGAATTGCATGATGAGTAGAACCTGTCAGTGGTCGTTTTTTAGGTGTGTGCCATCCATGACAAGGACCCTCTTGGTGTACTCAAAACCTCTCCTGTGTTCATCGCACCGGGTGCGATGAACACTCGGTCGAAGGCGCCCGTGACACGGTCTTTCTCGGCTTTGGCGATGGCCAGCGGGTCAACCCTGTGCACCTGCAGAATAAACCATGTTCACCTAGCGGTCACTGTACTATGAAATAGCTGACGTGTTAAGAAATGGAGAACCGTGAACAAAAGTGGGATAACTTACCTCCTCCACATAACCTGGGATCATGCTCCACGACTCCGACTTTTTGTCGTACATCTTCTCCAAATAAAGTTTCTTTGCACGGTAGAGGGTGGTGTATGGAACCTTTGTGTTGGCCACTTCTGTCACGACTGCTTGCAGCGCCTTGGGCTTCACACATGGGTCCTTCGCGATGGTGCTCTCAATCTGTCATGCAACCCACCTCATGGAGCGCACGGGGTTTCTCCGACCGAGGCCCGTGTCACAAAGGTGGCCATCCACGAACGAGGTGATGTTGACTGCTCCGGACTTCTTGCTGTACCCGGCACGAATGATCCACGGGCAGTTTTTTGTCGCAAACTGCTTGCACCACGCCACAAACCGAGTGGGTTGGCTTTTCAACCACCTCAGTGCCATGCGGTTGTGTACCACATACTCTTCCACTACGGTTTGCATGCGGCCATGTTCTCGAATGTTGAGCCACAGAGGACGTCCACCGCAACCTTCCGCTTCGTCGGTGTAGCATGTGGGGTGGGGTCAAAGATGCGGGCAGCCGCAGCCTTTGCCTTGGCGTCGGCTGCCTTTTCCTCATCGTCAGAACCGACGGGCCTTCCATTGGTAGAGCGCACACGCCCGCCTACACGAGACATCCTGAGGGGACCCTCAGCTTCAAGGCGTGGGGCCTCGTTGACTGCAGCTGCCGGTGCATCGTCGTTTTTGGCACTTGGTGTCTGCTGCGTCAAGCACGGATCATCTGTGGCGTCGTCGTCGTTGTCGTCCGGCGGGAACCAGGATGATGTGACAGCTCCGCGACCTCTATGGTGCGTGGTCCCCACCATCGGGAGCCTCCATGGGCATCTTGTTAATTAAACCAAGGTGTATATACCTTGGATACCCGTGGTCATCTCGCATGCACCGTCTACAAGGCTGCTGTGGACACAACCAACATCATCGACGCTTCGATGCACCAAAACGCAATGCATGGCCAGACCCCCCCTCCCCAAACCGCAACTGTCAACATGGATTGAGAAATGTTTTCCCGTATTAGGTGCGATAGGCGCTGTGGGAGGCACATGGTAACCGTGCATGATGGGAGGTACATTGCGACTCGGGAAACCGGCAGAGTGTGAATCCTGACAGGGTGTCAAAATCAGATGCGAATGCGCTGGAACACACGGACGTGTTTCATACATACGAATGTACAAATTGTTTAACATCGTGGATCCCCCAAAAAACTGACTGACATGACGCAATCGGCTTAATGGTATGCAGTGCCTTTGTACGAGGCAAAGTGTTGCATTATCGTATGCAAGACTCCCGTAAAGAAGGCATCGGAGCCGTGACGAACCACGCGATATTCGTTCCATATTTCGCGGACGACCACCGACGACGTCCGTTTTTTCATGCTGTATAAAATGTCAATAAAGTTAAAACCATCAAATATGTATCAAGCGTGCCCATAACTGACACTAACTGGGGGCAAAGATGTCATGTCCATTTCAACTATGGGCACCGCAGTCATTTCGATTCCGACTATGGACACCGCATGCATGTCGGTTTCGACTTTGGGCACCGCATACGGTTCGCTTTTGACTATGGGCACCGCGGATCTATCGACCGTAACGATGGGCATATAACAACTCCGTCCAAAAATGCATCCGTGTTTTTGTTTTGTGAACCTGCATGTCTTCGTGCAGCAATTGTGGCACATTTGGCGCAGGATGGCAAACGACGCCAAGGGCAGCGTCGCGCCTGCGCTGTACCTCAAGGTGAAGCACGACTGCGACCGCAGCAGAGAGTATTGACTCGACCTGGATGGCGACGAGACGGGACCATGGCACAGTGGCACAGCCACGCGTCGTAACGGCACTCCTCGCGACATCAACCTCACCACCAAGGACTGTTCGTGCGGGCGTTGGCGGGAGTATGGGGTGTCGTGTCCGCACGCGTGCAGCCTACTACTGGAGAACACGCTGAACCCCGTAGCGTACGTTCATTTTGGCTACCTGAACATGAGCTACAAGCGGACCTACAACGCCCTGTTCTCATTGCCGAAGGTGCGGCAGGTGAAGCCGGCAGAGCCTAAGTGGAAGCAGCCAGGCCCGAGTCGCGGGCGCGGACGGCCAGCCACCATGCGCTTGGACAGGTATGCGAAGATGAAGAAATGGCGCAATTGTGCCCGCTGTGGAAAGCAGGGCCATGTACGGCGGGCATGCCCAAACATGGAGGCTCCAAGCCCTGAGCAGATGGCGGCAGTACACGTCTTCAAGCTAGACGCTCAGCGTCGCATGCGGGCCTCCTGCCGGACTAACGTGGATGCCATGGGATACTCAGGGGATGAGGCGGATGATGCATCCCATGTCGAGGAGGAGGCAGAGTCTGAGGAGGAGGAGGAGGAGGAGGCACATGATGAGGGGGAGGACAAGGAGGGGGGAGAGGGAAGAGGAAGAGGAGGGGGGGGGG
>SZWC01014041.1:5878-17584 GCA_023375785.1 Penium margaritaceum
TCTCTCTCTCTCTCTCTCTCTCTCTCTCTCTCTCTCTCTCTCTCTATCTCTCTCTATCTCTTACTCTCTCTCTCCCACTCTCTCTGTCTCTCCCTCACTTTTATTCCCTCGCACCATTTCTACTAAAGGATTTTCATGCCGTTCGGCCCAGGACATTTTGGCAACCTGCTCCGACCTTCGATGTTACGTTTTTAAGATTCTAACATATTCTCCCACTTTCCAAAAGGGTCAACAGAAGTATCACAAACTTTATCTAATTTTTTATACTATTTGTTGAATTCTGATGGAGCTAGACCTTTATACAGCCGTGCTCGATGTTCTCAAAACGTCTAGACTTCTCGTTGGAGTTTTTCAAAGTGTCGCAGGCGTCTCTTGGTCCAAGCGTCCAAGACCCAAAATGTGCCTTATTGTGCTTTTTTATAGTGTATATGTGCACTGCACTTGTTTGACACTTGTTAAATATGAAGTTTCCGATTGTCCCAATCTGTCTGTTGTTCCGCATCTCATCCCTTCAAACCAGCCACGATCCTCTTGGCGGAACACTTCTTGGGGGAAATTCTATGGAAATTCTGAATTGAAAACGGGGCCAAAATTGGACTGATGAAACAAACATAGGGATTGTGAAGACTGTCATGTCAGAATTGGAGCAAGTGACAAAATCCCCCTTTCATTCCCTCAACAAGTTTTCCACTCAAAACCAACAGCACAATAAACATGTTAACCAAGTATAAACAAGATTCAAGTAGCAATCCCACTCTGGAACAACTTCAAAGCCCCACTTCGTGTCAGCAAAATGAATGGTGGTAGTTCCAAATAGATTGGCCTTCTCTCAAGGTCCACTTCTTCATTTTGGACGAATCTGAGACTGAGGGTGAGCTTTATGGTCGCCTCACGCAATGTGAGAAGGAATTTAGAGGCAGACAGTTTTGCAAAGTGAGTAATGACATTATTCTTTTTCTTAACATAGACATGATCTGAAGATTTGTAAGGGTAGTCATGAGCTTTCCAACCCAACAAACCGCACATAATCTAGCCAAGTGTAGCCCAAGTTACGCTTGCAAAATTGGAGGTCTCACCCACCACATAAACGCCTAACTGTGTTGCGGCAATTCCAACATGATTGACCTTCTCTCCTCGTCCACTTCTTCCTTTTGGACGAATCTGAGATTGAGCGTTAGCTTTCTGGTCGCCTCACACTATGTGAGCAGGAATTTAGAGGCAATCAGATTTTGCCAAGCTTCGGCTAACGTAAAATGCCATAATAATGGCATGTTGCATTAGTTTTGGAATATATATGGTTTATTGGGCGAGGCATGAATTTTCCAATGCATGACACTGTGTACAATTCTGCCAAGCATAGCCTAAGTTACGCTTGCCGAAGCGCAAGTCTCGTCCACCACAGAAATGCATAACACCTCCATGGTACGCGCACCCCATGGCACCTCCCTTCACGTGCGAAGCGCCCTTCCCGAGGCGTACATCCCTTTGCACGTGATGGAGGGGTCCCCTGCACTGTTTTGACACACCTTGGTCACTTTTGTGTTGATTTTGATGGTGGGATTTGACAAGGTTTGAAACCTGTCCACGGATTTGCAATCAAATGCTTTACCATGTCCCTGAGTAACAAACTCTACAACAAAGTTGCGGACTCCGAGCCCCCAGTAACAACTTGTACTACTAGATTTTGGTGGATTTTCCATCAGAACAACATGGCAGTCCTCCGGGGATAACTTGCCAGATGTAGTTTTGTTACTAATTCCAGCGGACTTTCTTCTGGAAGTCGAATTGCGGCCAACTCCCCAAGTCGACGGACACAACCCAAATTTGAAAGCTCATATCTCCCTCATTACTTGTCCGATTCCGGTGATTCAACTTCCACCGGATTCAGCGACTTGCCATCTTTTACAGACAATCATCCATGTTGTTCTTGGAGCAAGCCTCAAGCTGCTAGATCAAAGTGCGAGGATTTTCCTCTCTCTTGTGGCTCGGCGACGCCTCCCGGCGCCGTACTTTGGCATGCGAAGGGGAAATTTTTCAACATTCTCCCCCTTGCACCTTCCATGCCCATTGCTCTTACTTTCTCTCACTCATCTTCCATTGCACCCTCCATACTACCATGGCTGTGTTGTTCTTCTATGCCCCATGGCCACTGCTATGGGTTGACGGACAGGTTGGGCATGCACTGCTCTCTTGGAGTAAGTCCCCCAAACCTTGTTCGTGGTGCAAGTCCAAGCGAGACACCAGAAGTGTAGCGCAACGGATAGCATGTTGGACTTAGGGACAACAGGTCCTGCGATCGAGCCTTGATGTACGCAGGAGGTTTTTTGACCTTCTAGCACAGGGGAAGTTTCTTAGACATTTCTCCATGCATGAGGAGAGTGCGCCACTTGGCGGTCAGTGGATGCGCCAATTGGCGGACTGGTGAGGTGGTGTGGAGTGACCACCCCAAAAGTGTCACTACCCACACACCTTAGAAGCCAGGCCTAGGACTATATGTACCAGGCTCATTCCTCATTCTAATCACACAATCTGGCCTTAGATGCTCCTCACAGAGTTGTCCAACTAAGGAACAGTATAAAGAAGACACTGGTTGGTCTAAGCCCCAGGAGTTAGTCTTTGACTAGCACCTCGCGCGAAAGTGACCAAGTGTTAAGTGGACACAGTTGCTAGCAAGTGATTGCCTAGGAACTGCTCAGTGTGGAACCGTGATCCTGAGGGTGATATCTTCTCCTAGCTGTAATGCTAGGAGCGGACGGCAGGTGCTATTGTGTCGGCCCTGTTTTCTAGTCCGTTTGCCTCAGGCCGGTTGACAGGCTGGTCATCCCAAGCCCAGCCACGCTCATCGTGTGCTCGTCCGTGGGTTGTGCTCTGGTCAAGTAATCCGCAAGCATGTTGTGTGTGATGTAGTGCTACAGTACCACCTGCCCCTTTTCAACCATGTCCATTGCATAGTGATAACAAGTTTTGATGTGAGTTGTCCTCTTGTGCTACTTCAGGTTGTTGGTCAGTGAGATAGAGCCGGTGTTGTCCTCTTGCACCACCGTAGGCTCCTATTGGCTCACGCCCAGATCTCCTAGCAACCTGTGGAGCCACACCACCTACTTGACTACATCAGATAGCACGATGTACTCTACTTCCACTGTGATTGTGGGACTTTAGTCTTGCTTCCTATGGTACCACGAGACCACTACACAAGCTAGGAAGAACATGTATCCAGATATGGACTTCCACTTTTCCACATCGCCTGCATAGTCTGCATCCATATAGCACACCAGACACAAGGGGTCGGACGGTCCCATGAAATCGAACCTCAAGCACACGTGCCACGTTGCCTGTAGGTACCGGCAGATGCACTTGACCGCCTGCCAGTATAGTGGTCCTGGATCAACCACATACCTGTTCACCTAGCCCACCGCGTAGGCCAGGTCCAGTCGAGTCGCGACCATGGCGTACATGACGCTGCCCATCGCCGATTGGTAAGGCACCTCTGCCATGTCTTCTCGGGCTTCTTTTATTTGCGGCGCCATTGCCGAAATTCAGTTTACATGTTGTAGAGACAAGAATACCAACTGGTTTGTATTCCTCCATGCCATGCCGTTTCAGCACCTCGGCCACGTATTTGGCCTGCCCAAGCTCAAACGTGCACGCCATCCGGTTCCGTGTGATTCTCATCTTGAGGTAGAACTCCAGCTCCCCCATGTTCGACATCTCGAACCTACTGGTCAGCTACTCTTTCAGTTGTTGTAGGCTTGGAAGATATGATGAGAATAGAATCAGATCGTCCACGTAGAGTGTAATGATCTCATGGAGCTTCTTGTTACTACGCACGTATACCCTAGGATCTGCCTAACAACGCTCAAAGCTGAGTTGTGCTATGAAGTTGTCCATTGGTTGATACCAGCATCAGGGTGATTGTTCTAGCCCATACAAGGACTTTCGTAGCTTACATACCTTTCCTTCTGACACTTCCACCCCCTCCAACACCTCCATGTACATTTCTTTGTCGATGATGTTGTTGAGGAAGGCCATCTTCACATCCGTTTGGTGGAGCTCGATGTCCTTTGTGACTGCCATCGTAAGAATCACCCGGATTCTTGTGAACTTGGCAACGTGGACAAATGTCTCATCGTAGTGCTCGGTCTTATATTGTGTGTACCCCTTTGTCATGAGCCGCGCCCTATACTTGTCCACCACACCTTCTTTTGTGAACTTGGTCTTGAAAACCCACTTTGATCCGATGAATTTGGCGTCTTTCGACCCATCAACCAGCTCTCATGTGTTGTTTGCAGTAATGGATGCCAACTCTGACTTGACGATGGCATCCCATTGCTTCCCCTCAGGCCACGCAAGCGCTACTTGCATGGTCTTTAGCTCTGTTGATGCAACCAACATGCACCACCTCATACCGATCCATCGTCCTGTGCTGGCGTAGAAGCATTTCCTCGCTCTCCGTTGCCTTCCACTACGACGTGGCAATTTTAGTGGCACCTCGTTGCTCTGTTGCTTTACTTCCGACTCCACTCGCTCCGGTGAAACATCGACCGAATGGCTCCGAGAGGGTCTCTCCAACTCCAGCAAAACATCAAACGGTTGGACAGCATGTCCAGAGGTTTTTTCTCCGACGCCCGACACAAAATCCACCGGTGGTGCACACTTCGGTACCCGTAGTGTCTCCTCCGACAGATATTTCCGATGCATCTAGAGCCCAGCTGTATCTTAGTCGGATTCCTCCATGTCGATTGCTCCACCTGCCACACTGCCATGCTCTGACATCGTGTCCTCAACCTCCACGTCCGCCAGCTCCTTCTTATAGTCAAGGAGCAGGAACAACTCTCTCTCTCTCTCTCTCTCTCTCTCTCTCTCTCTCTCTCTCTCTCTCTCTCTCTTGGAGAGTTCACGATACTTATGTCTCTGCTACTACTGCGGAAGCTTTGCTGCTCGTTGAATTCGACATCATGGCTATGGATGATAATTTGCATGCGCAGGTCCCAGAGCCGNCATCGTGTCCTCAACCTCCACGTCCGCCAGCTCCTTCTTATAGTCAAGGAGCAGGAACAACTCTCTCTCTCTCTCTCTCTCTCTCTCTCTCTTGGAGAGTTCACGATACTTATGTCTCTGCTACTACTGCGGAAGCTTTGCTGCTCGTTGAATTCGACATCATGGCTATGGATGATAATTTGCATGCGCAGGTCCCAGAGCCGGTACATCTTTTGCATGCTCTTGCAGCCAGGGAACAAGCACGGATTTTCCTGTAGTTTAAGCTTGTTGTCACGCCGATACACTGTTTGCACCATCGCATGCACCTTGTACCCGCACACCTTCAGGCGTGCCACATTTGGCTTGCGTCCGCTCCGAATCTCCTACGCCATCTTCCACCCACCTTTACCCTTCACCACTAATGTTGGGATGAGGTTGACGGTATAGCTCAGAGTACGCACAGCCTCTATCTAGAACCCGCGCGGTAACCCTGCATCCACAAGCTGGGTCGACACTATGTTTAGCAATGTTTGGTTTGCCCACTTTGCCACTCTGTGGCGAGTATGGCGTTGTGGGTTCTCACTTGATGTCTTGTTGCTTCATCCACCCACTACAACCCACGTACTCTCCGCCATTGTCGTGCGTAGCCCTCTGACCTTTTGGCCAGCATGTCTCTCCACCGCTACGACTTACTCCTTCAGCCAATTGAGGACCTTGCCTTTTCGATTCATGAAGTACACAGAGCGCTTCCTACTGTTATCATGAATGAAGGTGATAAAGTATCTGAAGCCACTGTTCGACGGCATTTTGAATGGTTCGCACATGTCGTTGTGTATGACCTCTAGCAGGTCCTGTACGAGAGCCGCATTTTGGTTGAAAGGCTTGTACCGCACCTTGCCTAAAATGCAAGGCTTGCACTTTTTGTGTGCTACTACATCTGCTGTCGCATCTCTTACACTGGCGATGAAGAGGTCGCGCACCATTTCACACTTCGGCATCTCCTTGACTTTTGCAAGCGCCAAATACCCCAACCGTCAATGCCATAGATCCCCATTAGCGCTTCCTCCCTCGGCCATCTTAACAACATGCTCTTGTGATTCTACTAAATCCAATGCTGAGGGATCACTTAGATCTCCACAGTGTAGAGACCGCCCTCATGCTTTGCCTCTAGCACAACATCGTCGCCGCCGTCATTGTGCACCACTACGCCTTTCCTATGAAAGAGCACTAGCTACCCCTTATCTGTCAAGCGGCTGACACTGAAAATTTCATCCAGGTTTGGGACGTGTTGTACATCACAAATAACGCATAGGGACTTCTTACCACCCATCACGACTTCCACCTCCATGTTACCTTGGCTGGCCGCCAGCTCAAATTGTCATTTGCGACCACCATTCACTTGGAGGAGTTTTTGGAGTTGACGAACCCCATATTCTCGACGTGGGTGTGCTCTTCAACCCAGGAATCCAAGCACTACCTGTTGACCATCTTCAAGAAGTGGTTCTTATTGGCGTTGAGAAGCGACTTACCTTTTTCGTTCTTTCCAGCGGACTTCGCCTCCTCTGGCCACTCGTAGGCCCAATGGCCCTCCTTGCCACAATTGTGGCACACACCTTTCTTGGCGCCCTTCTTGCCGTTGCCATTCCCGCCACTTCCTTTGCCCCCGCTCCCGCCACCATGTGTTTTGGTGATGAGGGCCAATGAGGAAGACGAGGCCTCTCTGCAGCTCCGTTGCTACATCTGGTTGTAGATGTAGTATGCGACCGCGTAATAGGTGAATTTTTCCTCTTGCCATCAGGTAGGATCATGAGGAGGGCCATTTCCTACATTTGTGTATCGATCTTCCACCCCACGTTGTTGCATTGTGAGACAAACAACCCGATCTGCTTCATGGCGGAGATGACATCATCTCCTTCCTCGATTCTCACCGAGAGGAGCCACTTCATCTCAAAGATGTTTTTCATGAGTGACTTTGATTGGTGGATAGCACAGAGTTTTGACCAAGATTTGGCAGCCAGCTTGCAGCCTTGGAAGTAGTCCCACTGTGAATCGGCTATCCAAGACACCAGGATCATGAGTGCCTCCGTATTTGTCTTCATGTAGGGACTCTTATCCTCGTCCTTAGCTATCACTTCAACGACCACCTCCTTTTGCAAAATGTTATCCAGCACTCGCTTATGCACGATGTGAAGCTCAAACTACCACCACCATAGCCCAAAACCAGGACCGCCGCATACTTCTTGATGGCGTCTCATTCTGCGTCATGTGCACAGCGTCTACTCAAACAGGTTCCCGGACTTAACGGCAATGTTGTCCACAATGCCAATCATGTGCGCTACAGAAGGCGTGAATGTCTTGGAAAGGGTCAAAACTATGAACCCATAACCGTTTGTCAGACAATTGCGTGGCGGCAGTTCCAACATGATTGACCGTCTCTTGTGCTCCATTTCTTCCTTTTGGGCGAATCTGAGACTGAGCGTGAGCTTTCTGGTCGTCTCACGCTATGTGAGTAGGAGTTTAGAGACAGACAGTTTTTCCCAAGCTTTAGCTAATGTAAAATTCCATAATAATGGTATATTGTATTAGTTTTGGAATATAGATGATTTATAGAGCTAGGCATGAGATTTTGAATGCATGAAACCGTGCATGATTGTGCCAAGCATAGCCTAAGTTACCCTTGCCAAAGTACAAGTATTGCCCACTATAGAAACGCATAATGCCTCCATGGTGTGCGCATGCCGTGGCGCCTCCTTTCACGTACGAAGCACCCTTCCCGAGGCGCAGATTCCTTTGCACGTGGTGGAGGGATCCCCTGCACTGTTTTTATGCAACTCGATCACTTTTGTGTTGAGTTCGATGATGTGGTTGACAGGGTTTGAAACATGTGCAGAGACCTGCAGTCAGAATTTTGACCATCCCTCAGTAACAAACTTTACTACTGAGTTGCATACTTTGAGCCAAGGTTTTGGCCAAGTCCCCCAATGATAACTTGTACTACTGAAATTTGGCAAATTATGTATCGGTGGGACTCAGCAGTCCTCCGGGGATAATTCGCCAGATGTACTTTTGTTACTCATTCTGACGGATTTTCTACTGGATGTCGAATTGCGGCCAACTCCACGAGCTACCACGCACACCCTAACTGTGGAAGCTCATATGTCCCTTGGTACTTGTCCGATTCTAGTTAATCAACTTCGATCAGGTTCAACAACTCATCCAATTTCAGGGACAATCATCCATTTTGGGTTTGTAGTTAACTCTCTAGCTGTTAGATCCAACTACAAGGATTTTCCTCTCTCTTGCGATTCGGCGGTGTCTACCGGCGCCGCACTTGGACACGCGGAGGGGCAATTTTCAACACTTCGAACAATTTTTTTTAACTAAACTCATACCTGAACCTTAAGTTCCTATACTTATCTTCCACATTGTCCCCATCAAAAATGACCTCAACACCCTCGCCACCTCCCTCACCCAGTTTTTCTCCCCACATAAAGTCCTAGAATACATCTCAAGATTCGTCCACCTATGCTCACATATGATCATTCTTACCCCAAAAAGAGAACAAGGCGGTCACGTCAAATGGCCAACCCACCTCATCCATGCTCAAAGTGCCAAATGGATCTATGAGTTCGTCAGACTTTCCCACAAAAAATGGAAATAGATAGAGTTCCATGCGCAAAAACTTTTCAAAAAGGGGCAGAACATCCTCTCCCACCCCACAAATATCCACCTCTGCTCCCTGCACTTGACCAATCCGTGGCATGAATATGTCCTGTGCTTCTTTGTCACCAATCCTACTATCCTCCCTCCAAGTCTCACATGGTTAGATGTCGTTGTGGAATACGTTGCCTACCAGTGACATCTCCTCAACACCCAAGCACAACCCTTCAAGATCCCCACAAGGGAGTACTTTCTTCTTACCAGAGAAATCCAAAATTGCCATATTTTCCATATAGATTCCCTCTTTGAGCCCTCACAAAAAGAGCCAACCCAAAGTCAGAACGCAGTGCTTGAAGAAGTTTACCAATACCTCACTCTCAGTTGGATATCAATCATGACTAACCCACCCATCCTTATCGAAATGTACAAATACATACCGTGCGCCACTCTTATCTCCCTCGCCGGGCTCCCAATGAAAATCATCTTGAAAATCCACCGACGAGGACAACAAGCATGGGGACAACCTCTCCAAGTTTGCTTCTCAACGCATATACTTCAACGTCATCCATAGGCCTGACCCCAACCTCTTTGGGGACCTACAAGCACACTGGTATATGTAAGGAAAGACAGGCTTATAGGCACTTCACACTACAAGGACATCCCGAGTCATCGGATTGACACATGCACTTCAACCCTGCAAGACCTAAGTTTTTTTAAACAAGAAGACTAGTGAGCACGAACAAACCCAAATGGCAAGATATATACCAAAGAATTCAATTCAACTGGAAACACATTCATGACAACCTTTTCTACACACCTCTTTGTGTATGCACTCATGATGTCATGTTCCGAGTGATTCACTGCTCCCCCAAGTTAAGAATCGATACCGCTTCCTTTGCCCACTCTCCTCCCCCCTTTGCCCGTGATGTAGGATACTAGAAACCATCAAACATTATTCTGCACTATGTCCGGACATCCAACAAATTGTCGAACGCTTGCACTCGCTCCTTCATGCAATCTTCCCCGAGACAAACCCACACCTACCCAATATCCTCTTCGAATCGACCACTCCTATCCAATGTAGAACGCTTTGGGAAATCACATGTGCCACGATCCTCCGCCGTATCTGGCAAGAACGATGGATACATCCCAAATCAAACCTCACTCCTGTTCTTATCACAACCATTACCAACAACCTACAAGACAACCTTAACGGTCTCACACTTTAGTTATCACCCTTTCCAGAAGGACACTGAAATAATATTTTAACGAGCACAAGTCATAAATACCCAGTTTTCGAAACTATATAGTTCCTTCGCCCGTCGCCAAGCGAAAAATAACCTAGCTACCCATCGGCTACCGCTACCGCCACACTAGTAACAAATAAAAAAGGCGAAAGGCATGGCGATGCCGCATGCCATGCATCGACAAAGCATGGCATGCGGCACCCTCCGCTAGTATCACAAACCCCTTTGTTGAAAGGTTTGTGATACTAACATTGGATTGTTTGTCCATAGTCTGAGGTCATTTCGAGACTCCCCATGCGTTGAAAGGGGACCTGCTAGGACCTGCTACCGTGGGACCCCAACAGGAGCCCGCGCAGAACTAAACCCATAAAACTCCACAAAGTAATTTGGAATAGGGTTTGATTGAAGTTTGGCTGTTGAACAGATGGGTTTGTGTGTAAGAAAAAAATACAAAAATGAAAGAAGAGTGTTTTCGCTCGATCGCGAGGGAGAAATGACCCCTTTTTTTCATACGTAACCCCCCAAGTTTGATTTAGGCGTGGGCTCCACCTGTGCCAAACATAAAACCCTAAATTGAGTGGGCGGTTTAAGTGTTAAGAAAAAGACAAAGGAGTCATCGCTCCCTTGCGATTCTTGCGTGGGAGCGATGCCCCCATGCACTTTTTTTTTCTTGCTCAACCGTCGACGCATGCCGCGAGCAAGCAGACTAGGATTTCATGTTTCTTTTTGCCGGTGCTGGGCGGATGAGAATCACACTGTGCGTTTTATGAGTATCCGAGCTATTTTGCCCAAAGTTAAATGAAAGCATGCAGTCTGAAGTCAAGAAGGCCCCTTTCTTGTGCGGTGCATGCAAATTCAGGGCAAGCAATATCATCCAAATCACCCCAACATAACACCTTATGTGGAAACTTCCCACCATATATAACCTCTTATGCTTCTTCGGGGGCCAGGTTCAGTCACTGGGCTTGTTTTCTGTGTCGAAGAACCCCCTTGTTCCCAAACAAGAGGCGGATTTGTTTTTGCAAAGCCTACATAGGGCTACATAATAACTGCCCATATATAGGGAGACATTTTTCTTCTCTCAAAACTTGGTAGGAAAGGTGAAGATTTATTCCCAAGTATTGTTTCACGCAGAATAATAGAAATACAAGCTAAATGAAAGTCTCCTCATCCATATCCATACCCATTTCAATATCCACATCCGTATCCATGTTCATATCTCTAGCCATATCCAAATTCATATCCATATGCATGTCCATATCTATTTCCATATCCATATCCACATCCACATCCACATCCACATCCACATCCACATCCACATCCACATCCATGTCCATATCCATATCCATGTCCATGTCCATGTTCACGTCCACGTCCATGTCCACGTCCACGTCCACGTCCATGTCCACCCCCACGTCCACGTCCACGTCCACGTCCATGTCCACGTCCACGTCCACGTCCACGTCCACGTCCACGTCCACGTCCACGTCCATGTCCATGTCCAAGTCCATGTCCATGTCCAAGTCCATATCCAAACCCACATCCACATCCACATCCACATCCACATCCACATCCACATCCAGATCCATATCGATATCCATATCCATATCCATGTCCATGTCCATGTCCATGTCCATGTCCATGTCCATGTCCATGTCCATATCCATCTCCATATCCATATCCATATCCATATCCATATCCATATCCATATCCATATCCATATCCATATCCATATCCATATCCATATCCATATCCACATCCATATCCACATCCATATCCATATCCATATCCATATCCATATCCATGTCCATATCCATATCCA